>JANZLC010025595.1:0-24160 GCA_026413385.1 Erythroxylum gracilipes
TATATTTATATATAAATAAAATATAAATAAATTATTTTTAAATATAATCACATATAATAGAATAAAATAACATTTATTAAATAATTAATAATAATATTTTATATAATTAATAATAATATTTTATCTAATTAATAATAAAATAATAAAACTTTTATTAAAATTTTTATTATTTTAAAATGAAAATATATAAAAATTATTTGTTACTATTGTGATTTGAATTGTAACTTTTTAATTGAACATGATTTCTTTTTGAAATCATAGCGTTAAATTTCTTGTAACAACCATTTTAATATCATAAATATAATAATCATTTATTATATATTACATTTCATTATATTTATCTTTCAAACAATATTTAACTACCTTCAATCTTTCACAAATAACTTTTCATTGTATTATATTCTAAGGTCCGTTATATTCTATTATATTTTATACCATTACATGTAACAGGCAATTAGAGATTGTAAAAGTAGAAGTATTAAATATCCGGCGATGATCACGGCTTTGACGATTGATATTTCATATCTCTGATAGAAAACTTTACGCCAACAGTTGTTTCAGCTTTCAATTGATTAAGAACCCCATGTACATGAGTTGTCTGAGACAGAAGGAACAGTAGGGCAGGTTCATTAAATAATTGTAGTTTCATTTTTAATTTTTTGGTTCTAGGAAATGATTCTGAGATGAATTCCTTGGAAATTTTGAAAAGGAAAAAAGAGATTGGTACACCTTTCTCTGTAAATTTCGATCAGAATTCAGATCCACTAGAGCATATGATCATATGATGATAAATTGGCCATGTTTGTATCAATAGAGAACTTCACTTTCATTTACAAAGATTGTTTACATATTGGCAAATGGTCACTTTCAATTCCAAAGATTTTTTTTTCTTCTTTGTCGTTGTCGTGACGAATGATACAACTAAAGGTTGATCCATGTGACCAATTACTTGGAGAGAGAGGGCTCGTAGGTTTGAAGCATTGAAGGAAGGAGGAATAAATTTACTTCCCCATTTCTTAAACATAAATTTTAATATGCATTTAAATAAATAATTTATTGACATATTAAAATTATAAAATAATTTTTTAAATTTTAAGGAACCAATTAGGAGAATTTTTGTTCTTATTTTTATTTTTTTACAACTTATAAATTACAACTTGATATTTTGATCACATTATAAACTATGTATCTAAGAATCTCTACTTGAACCACTTAATCACATTACTCAATCTAATTTCACATAAATACTTTAAATCAAATATACTCTGTTTTTCATTAAAAGTGATGTGAACATAAACTATTTCTACCTCTTTTACCACTAAAGCTAATCCTTCGATAAAAAAGAGTTATGGATTATAGTTAGGACAATGCCAGTGAGGGAGGAGGCAAAGACGCAAAGACTTCGGAAGAAAGGTATGAAGAAGATTGTAGGCGCAGTACCATCCACCCCTACCTTCTATCCCCATCGTAGTAGTAACTTCCCTGTCAACTAGGGTCAGCTCTTAAGTAACACCAACAACTACTGGTCAGAATTTGCTTGCTCTTGCTGCTACTAGCTAGTTATTATCAACTGAATTCCAACATCAGGGGGAAAAAAAAAAAAAACCCGAATAGGCTTCTTCCAAGATGCGAAACATGGGGAGCTCCGTCCCCACCAAAGGCATCGCAGCCATTGTCGGCGTCGGACCAAAGCTGGGCCGATCCATCGCACGCAAGTTTGCCCATGAAGGTTACACTGTTGCCATCCTCGCCCGTGACTTAGGTACCTCTCTTAATGACATATATCTCTCTTCTCCTTCTCCACCTGTTTGCTTTGCCAGAAAAAGGAAAGATAACGAGGATAATTCAATATTGTTACACAACCAGTATTCCCTTTGTCTGCTAATCTTGGAGACAGACTTGTCCTTTTACCGCTTTAACCGCTAATGATTTGTGATGACTTTGACACAGTTTTAACATTTTGTTTCTCTTGAAAATGATTTACATTACAAGTTGGTTGGAAACACAAATAGTTTTTGAAGATAATTAGTGAAAAGAATTTCAGTGCTTGAAGGAGAAAAACGATGAAGCTCATGGCGAGATATATACATGATTTGCAGGGAGGTTGTCGAGATTTGCAGACGAGATAGCTAGGGAAGAGAAGGCTCAGGTGTATGCCATTAGAATAGATTGCTCGGCTTCAAGAAGTGTGAGAGAAGCATTTGAAGGGGTTCTCTCACTTGGCTTTGTGGAAGTTCTTGTCTACAATGCATACCAGCCGGTCTCTGACTGGCAACCCACCAGCTTCACTGATATTCGCATCGATTCCTTCGAAAAATCACTCGCAGTCTCGTCGACTGGTGCCTTCCTTTGTGCCCAACAAGTATACCATATCTCGACCCTCCATTTCGGTTGTCCCAACTTAGTTAATGACCTAATTAGACCATTACCCTATCAAGTAGAGTTCCTGTATGTTAAGCTTCGTATTTTATGTTACCAGGTTATTCCAGCGATGGTGGAGAGAGGGAAAGGAACAATCTTGTTCACTGGGTGTGCAGCTTCTTTGAGTGGGTTTGCTGGCTTATCTGAACTATGTAATCACTTACTCCACAAAACATGAATCTTGAAAAAATTTATCTTTGGAGACTACCCATGTTATTTCTTTTTATTTAAAGCGTTTTATTTTTCTGGCGTTTATAGATCTGAATCTCAACATCTGTACACGTATGTCATCAAAACAGGTTGTGGAAAGTTTGCTTTGAGAGCTCTATCTCAATGCCTGGCCAGGGAGTTCCAACCTCTTGGTGTGCACGTAGCACACGTAATCATCGATGGTGTAATTGGACCACCAAGGTTAGTTCATTCTCATCTTTATATCTGTATCGGTTTCTGATGCTCTTTTATTTTTTTTCCCCAAATATTCTATCTCTTATCTGCCTCTGCCTCCCATTACAGAAGAAAACAGCAATAGATTCTATACATTTTACTGCTTATAGTCCCCTAAGGCCCTAACTTTAATAGCATATATAATACACGGCCAAAATGATAAGATTGGAACAAGAGACATTAACCTAATTGGAAGCATTGGTGAAGAGCTCATTTTTGCATAGTTGTGAAGGGGAAAAGGAGTGATAAATGATGAATGATGAGCAATTAATGAGAAACGGAAGGACATTGTAGGGGGCCATCGACCTTGCAGAGGACTGCAACTGGGAACCAACAACAACAAATAAGTGGAGCAGGTGATATAATGGACCCAGACTCGCTGGCTCAGACCTACTGGCATTTGCATGTTCAGGACCGGACGGCTTGGACCCAAGAACTCGACATTCGTCCCTCCAACTTCAACCAAATTCCCACTCCCAGATTATGTAATTAGTCCCTACCCTTTGCTCTCCATACACTTTATCCTTACAAGAAGAAGTTGCCATTTTGGTCCTTCTTTTGTCTCCTACTGTCCTACAGCAATGTTTCATTCCTCGTTGTAGCGCATGGTTCATTGGCTTTCTCACCGCACTTGGGAGATGTTAGGAACAGGATTGGTTTCATAATCTCTCTTTATTCCTTTTCACTATCCTTTTGTCACCAATAGAAAAAAAAAAAGGAAGGTATTCCACATACTTATAGATGGGGTGTGGTGGTTTCGTATTGGGATTTGTTTGTACTTGAGTAATCAAGTATGCAATATGCTTAGAGGGATAATTTCGTTGGATGGTAGACTAGAAAGATATGGTCTTTGTGATAAAATAAATGCATGCAATGATTCAAGTAATGTGTCGGCATTTTGTGATAATAAAAGTTCTGCAAGTGGACAGGGGTTGCATGGTTTATATAATGTCTTCGTGTCCTGATTAAGGACACAAGCTGCGTGAACCTGTACTTGTTTTGGCTTTTGGCTACTTTAAAAAATCCAAAGATTCATTTACTTTTCTAGGCACAAAACAGAGCAGGAAAACCAATTCGCGAATTATCCAGGTTGATGTAGTAGCTGGCCTCGTTGCAAAATTTTGCTTTGCTCAATTTGGATTCAAATATATATATTTAAAAAATGTTTCTCTTTAAATTTGTTTTTATTAAATTTGTTATTTAATTTTAAATTATTATATAATTTATTTTACATATATATATTAAAAATTATATGCAATTTATTTAATGCATGCATTAAAACATAGGTGCTACGAATTTTTCGTTTCCAAAAACGAAAAAAAAATGGTATATCGTAAGAAGGTGAAGTATGGACCATCTCAAAAGTCATGAGGTGCCAGCCAGCTCAGCTCTTGCTTTTCTACGGAGACGGAGGCCTGGCAATGGGGCCCGCAAATCTACGTATCTCACATACGTTACAGTGATGACGCAGAACTGGACTCCCACTTTCTAATCATTAGCATCTCTTTCGCTCGCTGCTCTAGTCTATCTTGATAATAGGTTTTTGAATAATTGTGTCTCAGAGATACAATAGGGCCGGGCCGGGCTCTCGGGATTTTGTCCGAGCTTCAGACTAATTTTTGGAAAATTTGGGTTCGACAAAGAATACCAAAACTATATTATTTTGACATTTTAATAGGGACACAGGACAGGAGATAATCCACGGAAACATGTTCCTAGGGCACATATTCTCCTTTCTTTTGTTTTGTTGTTGGGATTTTAAAAAAGTTACGATTATGAATATAGCTCCAAATTGAAGGGAAAACAAAAAGAATTAGAATGGATTCCTTGCGTCTGAAGCAAGCACAAGGTCATAGGCAACAAGCTTTTTTAGATCAGTTGTGTTGTGTCATACGCAATAAAGGAATGTAAGGGACCCCTTTCGTCCTCTATACCTCTTCCTCTTTTCATTAAGGAGCCTACTTGTATGTCTAAATTCTACTGACAATTTCAAACACGAGTTTAGGATATGTGTATTGAAGATTCGTGTGATTGCTATAATTTACCTCGTGATATTCACATCACCAGGAGGCAATGCGTTGTTGGCTTTCTCATCATATTTATATTTCCCCTTTTTTACGTGAGACAATTTTATTTATTAACTTTTTTGAAAATTAAAAAAATATATTATTTATTAACTTGTTAACATCTTTTTCTATAAATACATTTATTTACATCAAATTAACTTCCTTTAATCCATAATTAGTGCAAATTATTGTACATTTTGTTAAATTCCAAATTTATTCATCTCTAATATTAACATTGAATTTTGAGAAATGTAAACAAAAATATATTACATTTAAGTGAAATTGTATACAATTAAAGATATATATATTTAAATTAAATTTTCAAGTCAAATAAGTTATGGGTCATATTTTTACATAGAACCCCAACCAATAAATTTTGGATAGAATTTTGTCTGGCAAGAGATTTTATAACGTTTTGTAACTATTTCTATTCGGGCTATTTGGGGGGAGCAGATTGACAAGTCACCAATCGTTTATGAGAACAAGACGGAACAAGAAATTGTTGTACTTTCTCCGCTCATTGTTGGACAGCTATGAGGTGGCAAGAGATTAAGAATATCGACATTATATTGTGGAGATACACCTGTTTTGTAGTCTGAGGAGTTAGAGTTAAGCAAATTCTTAGGCTCACTGTGAAGACTGGTTACTCCTAACACTACTCTAAATCTTGACGAAGACATATCTTGTAACAAGAAGCCAGACCCCATTCTTGTGAGCAGTGTTTCGAATCATAACAGAACCCATTTGTTATTCCAATGCAGATTGTCTGTACCCTGTATCTCCAATGCTGCTTGATTCTCCGTGTTTACTCTCAGGTCTCAACAAGCCTTCCTCAAATAGGCTTTTATAATATCAGATTTAATGCTTCTTTCAAATTGAAAAATAAAAGAAAATGCTCACAGAATTTGTAGGGTAACCAACCTCTGTTTACGCTTTCTCAAATAGGCTTTTGTACACTCAGATTTCATGCTTCTTTCAAATTGAAAAATAAAAGGAAATGCTTACAAAATCAACATGTGCAATAAGCCTTGGTTTTGTGAGAGATAATAAAAAGCATACGGCCAGATCAAAACAACAGTGAGCTTCACAAACCCAAATACAAGTATATTCTAGAAGCAGGAAACATTCTCGAGAGTTCTACATCCTGCCAAAAACAGAATTTTGTTGTAACAAGAAAAAGTAATATCGTGTACAGATGATTGGTTGCTGCAAGTGTCCTTTGTTTTTGTATATATATATATACAGTCATGTAATCTTACAATATAATAGAAATAAAAAGTTCCTCTTTCATGGTATCAGAGCCATAGAGACATACATCAAAATGGCTGATTCTTCTTCTTCTTCTTCTTTAAATGCTCATAACCTTTTTGTCTCTTCACCTGAAAACACAGTTAATTTTTCTACTTTAGCTAAAACTTTGAATTTCAACCTCCCTATCAAGCTTGATTGGAAAAACTATGTGAATTGGAAAGCACAAGTTATAATGGCTATAAGAGCATTGGAGCTAGAAGATTACATCTTATCAACTTACATAATTCCAAATCAGTTTATTTCTGATTCTTCTGCATCTCCCACTCCCAACCCTGCATATCGTGTTTGGTGGAAATTTGATCAATTGCTATTGTGTTGGCTTTTCTCTACCATTGGTGAGGAAGTTATTGGTCTCGTGAATCACTGTACTACATCACGTGAGACATGGCAGCTCCTTGAGAAGCTATATGCGCAGACTTCCACGATAAGGGTCCTTCAATTAAAACAACAACTACCATCTCTCAAGAAAGGTTCGTTATCTATTTCAGACTATTTTCAACAAATTAAGACGATCGGTGATTCTCTATTTGTTGCTGGTCACAAAGTCTCTGAGAAAGAGTTGATTCTGAGTGCGTTAAGTGGACTTGGCCATGAATATGACGCTGTTGTGGTTTCACTAACAAATACTGCATCACTTTCAACTCTTCAAGATACACAATATGCATTAATGATGCATGAAACTCGTCTTGATCAATTAAATCCACTTGTTCAAACCTCTGGTATACTCCCTACTCCCACTGGCATCACTCTTCCTTCTCAATATGCTCAATATTTTGGTCAAACCCGCCCTCCTTCTCCAAACGGTGGCCGATCTAGCTTTAGGGGTGGTAGTGGAGGTCATGGTTGAGGAGGTAGAGGTCGTTTGTTCTGCCAAATCTGTCAAAAACCAAACCACCATGCTTTGCAGTGTAACAAACGTTTTGACTATAACTGGCAAGGAAATCAGTCTACTTGGAGACCTTCTGCTCCCAATAACACATTTTTCGCCTACTATCCTGCTGCTACTCCTCAACCTACTAGACCCTCTGCTCCACCACAAACCTATATGGCTCACCATCTGCCTCAACCTCCACATATTTCTTCTAATGGCTCATGGTATATTGATAGTGGTGCAACGAATCATGTTACTCCAGATGCTCATCATCTCACCACTAGTACAGATTTTGATGGAAAAGAACAACTGGCTGTTGGTAATGGTACTCTTTTGCCCATTGCTCATGTTAGATCTACTACGCTTCATTTACATCCCCATAATCATTCTCTTAAACTCAATCACATTTTACATGTTCCCTCCATTACTAAAAATCTGCTTAGTATTTCCCAATTAACCAAGGATAATAATATTACTATTGAATTTTCTAATGATACTTGTGTTTCAAGGACAAAGCTACAAGGATGGTGCTGGTACAGGGAATCATGAGGGATGGCCTTTACAGTCTTAACTCTACATCTCAACGCCCTTTCTCTACACAACTCGTCTTCTCCCAGTTCTGCATTTTCTTCTCTTTTCACTGCTTCAGTAACTCCTAATCAATGGCATGACAAACTCGGACATCCTTCCAATGTAGTGCTGTCATCTCTCTCTAAATCGTTGGGTTTTAAATTTCAGTCTTCGTTAATCAAGTTTTGTGATTCATGTAAACTTGGTAAACATCATCAATTACCATTTACATCTCATTCTATATCTGTCACTAAACCTCTGGAAATTATATATTCAGATATTTGGGGCCCTTCACCGTACTTATCATCTGCAGGGCATCGTTACTATATTCTCTTCATAGATGGTTTTTCTCGTTTTTCATGGCTTTTTCCTCTCAAACTAAAATCTGATGCTCTTTCGACATTTATAACCTTTAAAACTCAAGTTGAAAAACAATTTAACTTCCCAATTAAAGCCTTTCAAACCGATAACGGAGGTGAATACAAAGCCTTTCTTCCATTTTTCGCTCAGCACGGTATTATCCCTCGTTTTTCATGTCCTTACACACACCAACAGAATGGTGTTTCTGAACGAAAACACAGACATGTGACAGAAATGGGTCTTACCCTCCTAGCCCACGCAAAGATGCCTCTAAGTTTTTGGCTTGAAGCCTTCTCAACTGCAACCCTCCTTATCAATTCTTTGCCTAGTCCCGTCCTCCAAAATATTTCACCATTCGAAAAGCTTTATCAAAAGAAACCTGACTACACATACTTAAAAGCCTTTGGTTGCAGTTGTTACCCATATTTACGACATTATTCTCCTCACAAGCTCAATTTTCATACCACTAAGTGTGTGTTTATTGGCTATAGTGCTCTTCACAAAGGATATAAATGTCTTAACAGTAATGGTCAAATCTACATCTCTCGTCATGTTATTTTTAATGAAGCAGAATATCCTTTTTCAATCCTTTTTCCATCTACCCAAACATCACCCCCACCTCATACCTCTTCTTCTACACTTCCTCTTTCTATTTTACGACTTGTACAGGTTCCTCCCCCTACTTCTCTACCTCAGCAGCACTCTCCTGGCAATACCACGGAACACAGTCATCCTCAGGTAAATTCCTCTCCCTCTACTTCCTCTCTAAACACTCCTCCTATTGTTCACCCTCATCATACACTAAACACTCATCCTATGATCACCAGATTAAAGGCTGGTATTTTCAAACCCAAAGTTTACTCAGCAGGTATACCGTCCCCCCAACCCATACCAACCACAGTAAAAGAAGCGTTATTACATCCTCTGTGGCGAATGGCTATGGCAGAAGAGATCCAAGCATTGCATAAAAATCAAACCTGGACGTTGGTACCAAGTCAGCCCAATTTCAATGTTTTGGGTACAAAGTGGGTATTTCGTGTGAAATACAATCCCGATGGCTCTATAGCTAAACACAAAGCTAGGCTTGTTGCAAAGGGGTTCAATCAGAATCCAGGGATTGATTTCCATGAAACATATTCTCCGGTTGTTAAAGCATCAACTATAAAGGTAATTCTATCTCTTCCTGTCTCTTTTGGGTGGGACATTCAACAACTTGATGTGAACAACGCATTTTTGAATGGTGCTTTACAAGAAGAAGTTTACGTAAATCAACCACAAGGTTTTGTCAATCAGCAGTATCCATCCTATGTGTGCAAACTCTCAAAGGCTTTATATGGCTTAAAACAAGCTCCCCGAGCTTGGTTTCACACTCTCAAGCTTGCTCTAAATAAATGGGGCTTCCAGAATTCTAAAAGTGACACTTTACTTTTTTACTTCAATCGACATGGGCTCTTAACTCTGCTACTTGTGTACGTTGATGATATTTTGGTTACTGGCAATCATCAGATATGATTCAGACTGTATTTAGAAACTCCACAACCAATTTGCCTTAAAGACATTGGGTCTTGTTCACTATTTCTTAGGCTTTGAGGTGCAAAGATCATCCACAGGTCTTTTTCTCTCACAAAAGAAGTACGTAAAAGACTTGCTTGTCAAAGCAAATATGGCTGCCTCAAAACCTTGCTCCACTCCTATCTCTCCGAGTGTGAAACTATCTCTTTATGATGGAACTCCATTTGACAACCCATCTCTGTATTGAAGTCTTCTTGGCGGTCTTTAATATCTATGTCACTCTCGTCCTGACATTTGTTACACAGTTAATAAATTAAGTCAGTTTCAAGCTCATCCTCTTCAGCCCCATTGGATTGCTCTAAAATGGGTTTTGCGTTATTTACGTGGCACAGCTGATTATGGATTGCTATTTAAACCTTCTCACCTTCCTTTCCAAATCAATGCATACTGTGACTCTGATTGGGCAAGCTCCATTGATGATTGGAAGTCAACTTTTGGAGGATGCGTCTTCCTAGGGGGAATCTCATCTACTGGAGCTCTAAGAAACAACAGGTGGTAACTAAATCCAGTACAGAAGCACAATTATCAGCGGAAGTCATTTGGCTGACTTCTTTTCTTCTGGAAATTGGTTTCTGTCCTTCACATAGGCCTACTTTGTGGTGTGATAACAATGGTGCTCGAGCTCTCGCACAAAATCCGGTCTTCCATGCACGAACAAAGCATATCGAAATCGATGTACACTTCTTGTGGGATAAAATTCCAGATGGAGTCATTGAAGTCAAGTATGTTGCCTCTGATGATCAGCTAGTAGATTTGTTTACAAAACCAATGGTTGCATTAAGACATTCATCTCTCTGTACAAAACTCAATCTCTTGTCTTCAAAGGATTTGAGTTTGAGAGGGGATGTGAGGGATAATAAAAAGCATACGGGCCCAGATCAAAACAACAATGAGCTTCACAAACCCAATTACAAGTATATTCTAGAAGCAAGAAACATTCTCGAGAGTTCTACATCCTGCCAAAAACAGAATTCTGTTGTAACAAGAAAAAGCAATATCGTGTACAGATGATTGGTTGCTGCAAGTGTCCTTTGTCTTTTGTATATATATATATATATACAGTCATGTAATCTTACAAATACAATACAAATAAAAAGTTCCTCTTTCATCCCGATGCTGGTGAAGCTGCAGTGAGAGAGGGGAAACTTAGAGAAGAGGATATAGACAGGTCATTGAAATACCTTTACGTGGTACACATGAGGTTGGGTTTCTTCGATGGGAATCCTAAGTACGAATCCCTGGGAAAAGATGATGTGTGCAAAAAGGAACATATAAAATTAGCAGTAGAAGCAGCAAGACAAGGAATAGTCTTAATGAAAAATGAAGATAAGGCTCTACCACTGATGTCAAATGGAAAATTAAGCGTAGCAGTGGTCGGATCTCATGCAAATGCTACCAAGGCCACGATTGGTAACTATGCATGAATTCCATGTAGATATGTTACTCCTGTTGATGGTATCAAACAATATGCAAAAGAGGTTCACTATAAAATGGGATGTGGTGATATTGCCTGCAAAAACGAAAGCTACATATTTAATGCTGTGGAAGCTGCAAAGAAAAATGATGCTACTGTGGTAGTAGCAGAAATTGATTTATCTGTTGAACGTGAATGGGTGGATCGAAATGATCTCCTCCTTCCCGGTTATCAAACTCAACTTGTCAATCAAGTGGCGGATGCTGCTAAAGGACCCGTCATTCTGGTTATAATGAGCGGAGGAGCCATAGATATTTCATTTGCTAAGAATAACAAAAAGGTCAAGGCTATACTGTGGGCTGGATACCCTGGACAAGACGGTGGTGGTGCAATTGCAGATATCATATTTGGAGCATATAATCCAGGTACTTGATATATATATAGTTTTATAAATTCATGTGCTTGATTTGCTTAATAATGAATCTTTCTACTTCTTCTAGGTGGAAGGCTTCCTATAACATGGTACGAGAATAGCTATGTTGACCAGCTACCCATGACGTCCATGCAACTGAGACCTATTCAGGAGTTAAAGTATCCAGGTCGTACCTATAAATTTTTTGAAGGTCCCGTAGTTTATCCTTTTGGTCATGGGCTTAGCTACACCAAATTCCAGTACACTTTATTATCAGCAGAAATGTCACTCAAAGTAAAGATGAACAAATTCCAACACTGCTACAAGTTGAAATATACAAGCGGTTCTTGGAAACCGGAATGTCCTGCACTCAAGATTGACGAGTATTTGAGCTGCAAACGAACATTTAGATTCCAAGGAGAAGTGAAAAATGTGGGTTGTGCTGATGGAAATGAGGCTATTATCGTTTACTCCAAGGCCCCGAAAGGAATTGCAGATACTCATATCAAGCAGGTTGTTGGGTTCAAGAGAGTTTATGTACCCCAAGGACAAAGTGTGAAGGTTGATTTTGAGCTCAATGTTTGCAAGAGTTTAAGGCTCATAGACTACAATGCTTACAGTATTTTACCCTCTGGTAGCCATACTATTGTTATAGGAGATAACGTTGTTTCTTTCCCAGTTCAGGTTAGCTTTTGCTAGGTTTATTAACTTTGTTTATGTCCAACCCAAGAGTAGTATCCTTGGCTTTTGCTTGTAAATAATAAAATTTGTTTCTAATAATTTAGATACAAACTTTCCCTCCTTTCCTTTTACTTTAATATTTTATTTTGATGGTCCATTTATCCAAAATAGGCATTGGTTTTGGATTAGGTAAGAATCAATGCCCATGTTATAGTTTGCCGTGGAGATCATAGTTGAAGCTAGAAAAATAAAAAATGAACGTCAGATCTTTGAAGCAATGGAGTAGCTCAGTGAAGGAAGCATTAGACGGAACCTTCCTAGTTGCCAAGTTTCTATGTGTTCTCCACGTTACCAGCACCTACCTCTGTACTGTCCCGGTCAAAAAGGGTGACCTGGTCCTTGCCGATAACAATGTTTTGTTATTATGAAATCTACCAGTTGTGATCTTCCTGCTTTAAGTCACCATGGTTTATTAGATCACGTTGTTTAGATATGCACAGGCCTTTGTTATGTATCGCAACTTTTTCGCCAACATTAGATATCGATCCCAAGTGTCCAACCATCTCTTACTACTAAATTTTTATCTTTTTGTGATCTACTATTCCCAAATCTTTTACATGTATACTGTAACTTGTCATATGGTAATTAATGTGTATGACACGCACTAAGGGTAGAACGTACATCAACTTGTGCCTGGTGCAGAATTTGACGAAGCATTATGGAGAGGGCATGAACATGTCATGCAGCTTCTTTCATCCATTGGCTTTGCATCTCATTGAACATTTTGTTTCCCAGATGTTAAGTCCTTACAGTGGATGATTTCTTGTTGTCGGATAAACTAATATCAAACAAGAAAATTGGAGATTATCATATATATATTTTTATAATTAAATTATATCTTAAGATATAGGAAATTGTTGACTGTTGTTGTTAAGTATAAAGCGTAAGAAGTAAAAATGGAGTAGGATGAAGTATATGTGAGTGACAACGCCGGTGGTTGGCATGTCACGAGCACAACCAGCAAAACTTCAACTTATATTATGACTTATTAATTAAAAACAATGACCCTATAAAAATCCATGTTTCAACAAATGATTATTATAAGTGCGTTGTCCGGTTGCTACACGGATATCTGTACGGGGGAAGGAATTGATTATTAGGGCTTGCATAGAAAACTTAGTCCCGGATCATAGGTACAACGAGTTCAAATCTTCTATTTAATATTATAGTATCTTATTGTATTTAATAAATTTCAGTTATTTATTTACGTGAGTCCCGCATAAAGCTCACGTAGGTCCTGCAAAATAAATGATTGAAATTTTATAAGACAGAATAAGACAGAGTAATATTGGACAGAGGATCTGAACTCAGGTATAAACAAGTACTACTGAGCCATTGTAATGCTTTGTTGGTTCGACCTGGATAGCCTAACTAATCGATTGGCATCGGATGTCTAAAACTCCACATACAAGAGAAGAAGAACTACAAGCATCAGCACCGGTTTCATTTTTGCTGTTTCAATTCTGTTTTAAATTATTTTATTTACATAAATATGTGATTGAGATAAATTGGAACAGTATTAAAACAGTAAATGTGGAACAACATATACCCCTCCAACTACATGGCCTTTGAAACTTTGGCAAACTGTTTGACGAGTTGTAGCGAAACGGTTCCGTAAAATACTAAAAACTAGTGTTTAAAAATTAAATTGGTTTAACATTAAAAAATTTTAATCAGTTAACTTTTTATATTAGTTTGTAACTTTTTGATTTAATTTAGTTTAATAATATTTGTTATTAAAAATTGACCAGTTTATTAATTAATTGATTAATTTTCATAAATTAATCAATTTTATAAATTAAAATAAACCGATTAATTTTTATTTAATAATTTTTAATTAAACTTTAAAATTTTCAATAAGTAAAGATAAATTTTAATTATTTTTTTTTAATTTTAATTTTTATTCAACCTTTAACAAGTTTTATGAAAATTTAATAGTGATTGAATATGTTAAATTTTGAATGTCTAATTTTATTAATTTAACTTTCAGTCCTTTTGAAAATATTACTAAAAACTGTTGTCTTTTTTTTTTTGTATGAACTCAGGGTATTCACCGGCGGACCCAGTGATTAATCCTCTCACTAATTTATAGGCACCTCATAAGGGGGACAAATTTACATCCTAATTTGGAGTACACTTATGTATTTCATATAACACCAATAAAAAAATAGAGAGTTGTACACGAACATTCTACAAATATTCAATATATTTAAAATTAAATTGAAATAATTTCTCATCTTCACCTAATTAAAGTATAAAAATATTTAAATCAATCTCATAAATATAAATAGTTCCAGAAATAATATATAAATAATTCTAAGTTCATATAATAATTTAAATAATATTTCTTCTCTATCGTAACTATTCAATATGATATCAGAACATGAATTTAACTATTCAGTCAAAGTACAAGGCACTAACATTATCATATTTAATTTGTGCGAGGGTGTACATGCATCTATAGTATATTTTAACAAACCTAACACAATTAATGAATTGATTTATACATAACAAAATAAATCGTACAAATCAACAATCAATCATACAACCTGAAAAGCCCAGTTGAATGAACGTTAATTATTATCTTTGCAAATATAAAAAAACTAACCTATACTAAAAGCCGCTAAAGGTTTTTAAAAACTCGTGAATCATCTAGCACTAATGAAATTATATCAATACACTACAATAAAAATAATATTTGGCTACCGAAAAATTCGTTACTAAATGTCCCAAAGTTGTCGCTAATAGTCATTAGTGACAATTTATATTCGTAGCCAAATTTCCGTAGCTGAAAACTATAGGCGATATTTTTCACTAATCGTCGCTGACATTTTTCACTAATCGTCGCTAATAGTTTTTGCCTATGCTTTATTTTAGTAGTGAAAAATTATTAGCGACCTTTTAAGAAAACGTCAATATATTTTGGCTACGTTTAAGTTTCATAGCTAAAAATTATTAGCTACTTTTCCAATAATGTAGCTGATTGTTTTTAGCTACGATTTTTAAAATGTAGCCAAATATTTTTAGTTGCATTTTATAAAATATGGTCAAATTTTTAGTATACATTTTAACAAAATGTTATATCATATTAATTATAATTATTTGTGACTTTTTAATCCATATTATTGTATATAATATTTAGATTTTCGTGTTAATTTATTATACAAAAATACGATACAAAAATAATTGATAATTTGAAGCATTATATATAAAAATATATCATTAAATTATACGAACAAAAAGAATATTCTTCATATACAAGATTTTAATTGCAATTTTAACAATCCTTATAAACAAAATAATAAATATAGAGACTGGTATACAAATTATAAATAATATGATTACAAAAAAATTACAACCTAACTAGAATGACTCTAGGTTTGTCCATATCGATGAGAGCAATTTCATACGTCAGCCATCATATACGAAACATTAGCCATGAGAATCATGAAAACAACTTTAAAATCAGTAGAGTGCCTGAAATAATGCATAATTAAGCTAATTTGTTTTCAATTAGGAAAGCAAAGAGGGCAATGAAATGGGAAAGCAATCCAGCAAAATATTCATTAAAAACCATTAAGTACTTTCCAAAGTACAACTTCTTTATCATGTAAGCACTCGACAATCCAACCTGGGAGTTAAACAAAAAGCAAGTGTTGTAACATATATGCATTGGGTGCATCCATAGATTGAGTAAGGTTAAGAATATTTTAAACAATAAGAATAAAGCTTGATGAGGAAAGACAAACATGACAACTTAAAAGCATTTCATCTCTAGAGCTCCAAGACTACAATCACTAATATGAATTTTAAGTTGCAAATGAATCTAAATTTTTTTGGGCTATTGTAATTTTAACGTAGCATCTACAACAAGTTAAATACTATTGTTTTTGTTCCTAAATTTTAACCATGAAAGTTGGCTATGGTAGCAGGGTTTTAAAATCCAATGTTATTAAGCTGTTATTATGATATTTCTCCTCAAAATAAGCATAACTAACAAGAAAATCCTAGAGCAATAAAGAAATTCACTTTCATTATTCAAAGGAACATTTACTTAACTATTTCCTAAAATATATTACCCATTTTCTATTAAGTTTTCTAGTACTAATGTCTGCAACCAATCAGTTACAAGCATGTTATAACATACAAGATTACTCCAACAGTGTAAGTTGCATGTAATAATTACTCCAGCAACCAAATACAAGATTATAGGAGTTAAATTATACAAATTACAAACTCTACGATACTTGGAATCATCAAGCTCAACATAATCATAGGATATATGAATCCTTGATAACACAATATAATGCTTCGCTAATCATGATGGAATCAGAAAGAAATTTGCCCAAAGATGTTTAATAGTGGTGATAATATCAAAATCTTTTGTCGATCTTTTCAAAATTAAATCTCTCACACATCCACCCGTTAAGTAAGTAGATATTCTTTCTTGTACAATTCCTTAACTGAGTATATTTTCTTGCACAATGAAAAGACAACCCAAATTGCAGTTGTAAATAGATCTTTTTTCTTGTTCAACTCAGTTCTCGAAAATGAAAATCTTAATTTCTTGTTCCATATGACCCAGAAAAATAGAAAATAGTAAGGTCATCTAGGCACTAAAATGGTAATACCCAAATAATTAATGAAAAACTGAAAGTGGGTATCAATAAAAAACAAATTTTGAAGCAATAGTCATCATTTTTCCTTCTATCCAAACAACTAACCGGTTGTCACTACCTGGGGAAGGAATTGAAAAAGAACCTACCAAATTAACAGAGATAAGAAATGAAAGGACTGAGTAAAAATGAATCATTTTCGTTAAATTACCTAAACAATACGGTAAATGGGTACTTGAAAATGTAGCAAAGATGTATTAGTGAGAGATTGGAACACGAGGATGAGGCTGGAACATAATGATTGGAACATGACGAGGAGACTAGAAACGCAAGGAGGAGCTGGAAATGCAAGGAGGACGCTGGAGGAAGCTCAAAACGTGAGAGAGGACAGTGGAGGATGCTCGAAACGTGAGAGAGCAAGACTGTGGAGGAGCCTGGAAAATGCGAGAGAGGAGGACTATGGAGGAGGAGGCTAGAAAGGCGAACGACGAGGACGATGGAGGAGGCTTCAAAAGTGTGAGAGAGGAGGACGCTAGAAGACAGATATTAGGTTTCATAAATGATAAATCGTCATTTTCATTCATAAACATTGGAATTCGTTACGCTTTTAATAAATCGTCGCTAACCTTTATTGCCCCTAATTGATCGTTTTAATTTGCCTTTGGTGACGATTCTAGAAATCGTTGCCCAAGGCCAAATATTTGTTGACGTTTCTTCAAATTTGTCGCCAAATTCGTTTTTTTACTTGACTTTTAGCAACGATTTTTACAATCATAGCCAAACGATTAGTTGTTAGTGACTAATTTTCTAAAATCGCAACTAAATGTCGATATTTGGTGACAATTTTCAAAATTGTAGTGAAAAGTAAATCTTTTAGCGACTATTTTTCAAAAACATCGCAAAAAGTTATTCTTTTGGCAACGATTTTAAAAATCATCGCCAAATATTGACCTTTAGCTACGATTTTAAAATCGTAGCAAAAAAATGCAACCTTTTCTTTACTTTGTTGTAGTGATAGGCTACAATTTTGAAAAATTGTAACCAATTTGTAACTTTAACTACGATTTGAAATAAAACATAGCTAAATGGCTACTTTGTTTATAAAACTTGACTTATATGTAACTCCAAATCTCATGAAACTCCATGTATAAGCCATGACTGAAACTCAAAGATAAAGCACTTGTTTTGTTATTAGTCAATATCTAAACTAAGACAACCTAACGTAAATTCAATAAAAGAAAACATATTAAATAAATCAAAATTGAATAACTCACTCATTATACACTCATTCCACCATATTTTAAAACTATATCTTAATTTAAGCTTGAATTAATAGCATAAGCTATTTTTACTTGACCCAATATAGACCACCAACTAATGCTGAGCCATATGCTTCACCATTGCACTAAAGGTTTAACTTGCACATTCTCACAATATTCAATATTCGAAAAAATACATAAAAAGATAATCTCTTATCATTGCCTCACAAATTATAAAAATATCTAAACCAGTATTAGAAATATAAATAATTAAAACTATCAATAAATAGCCACTACAACAAAGTAACCTTTTGATTATGATTTGAAAATGGTACCTTATTGGAATAATTTCATTGCCTATTGATAAACATATATAGATACATGCAAATCATCTTGCAATCCCAACAATAATTATCTGATTTCCTTTTAAATGTATTTGATCTTATTGTATCTGATTTTATTGTATTTGATTTTATCTTGTGATCTTTAATATCCTTGTAGATATCATATACATGTATAAATACAATGTACAACCACTCATGATCATACAACAATATAACACAATTACATTCTCAATCACTTTCATTCTTCTATTTCTTCATGGTATCAGAGCTGATACATTAGTTCTATTACCGATCCACACATACATTAGTTCTATTACCAATCCTCACATCTAAGCCAACAGATATTTTCTCAAACACCTAACCTACACACAAACCAGCAGATACATACCGAAACAATAAACACATAACATCCTTCTTTTTTTTCATCTAGACCATCTTAAACACACTTCAATGGCATATCTCAATTCACCAACACTACCATTCAACCAGATTACCAAATTTTTAACCACAATTAGATGATTCCAATTACCTCATCTGGCGCAACCAAGTTCATGCAATCCTCGTCACCTCTGATCTCATTGGCTATATTGATGGATCAATCTCACCACCGCCTGATACTGAATCTTCGGAACACCTCAAATGGCAAAAATTTGATCGATTGATCTATTGCTTCCTCACTGCCTCGCTTTCCACCTTCATTGCTCGCCTTGCCATCGGCTGTACCACAGCCTGTGACCTCTGGATCAATCTTGAGCAACATTTCATGCAACAATCGAGCTCCCAACGTTCTCTGCTCCGACGAAAACTGCACACCATTCAGAAAGGATCGAAATCCATTACGGACTATCTTGCGACAATCTCAACAACAACAGACGAACTAGCAGCTATAGGTGATAAAATACCTGATTCTGACCTTATTCGTTTTACCTTGAATGGTTTATCTGCAGATTTTGAGTCCTTCATCACAGTGGTGGAACATCGCGAGTCTAGTCTCTCCTTCGGTGAACTTCGGGCCAAGCTTCTGATAACAAGAAACAAGAAAGAAGGAAATATTCAGAGAGAAGTAGACAGAAAGATGTAGTTTGGGATATAACGTCCATATCGTTCCTTCATTCACTTGACTATCTTTAAATACAAATAACTCCCTAAATTTGTGGAACTCCTACAGCTACAAACAAGGGATTAAAACTGATCACGTTGGTGGATCTCCCACCTACAGCAACAGGAATTTAAAATGACATAAACATCTAACTACTACTTCCAGAGCTGGCACACGATGTTCCAGAGCTAGTACACGATGAGGACGTTGTTGGTAACTGAAATAGAAACAAGTCAAAGCAGTTAAGGAAAAACAAGTCACTATCTCACGTTCATTACACGTTCAGCACATATGTATTGAACACGTGAATACTCTGCTATCAGTCCATCCCCCTTGCAAGGTCCTTGTCCTCAAGGACAAAAGTCGGGTATGCTTTTGAAAATCGTCTTAGATTTTCCCATGTTGCATCCACTTCCGAAGTACCCTCCCACTTAACAAGAACTTCAGTCACTGGTCTGTATCGTCCTTTCTGGATAACACGCTTTTCCAGTATCTTCTCAGGAGTGGGTAACATTATGGAGTCATCAGTAATAGGAGGCAAGGAAGAGATAGGCGGTGGTCTATCACCAAGATGTTTCCGCAAAACGCTGACATGAAACACATTGTGTATTTTGGCATCTGCAGGTAGACGAAGACGATAAGCAACAGAATTGATCTTCTCCAAAATTTCAAACGGCCCATAAAAACGAGGGGAGAGTTTAAGAGAGCTACGAAAAGCAACCGAAGTCTGTCTATAGGGCTGTAACTTTAAGTACACATAATCACCCACTTGGAACTCCACTTCTCTTCTATGTTTATCAGCTTGAACTTTCATTCGCTCTTGGGCTAACTGCAAGTTCCTTTTTAAATCACGGAGGACAACGGCACGGTCTTTGAGATACGCATCCACAGCAGCCACCTGCGTTGTGCCTGGAACATATTGACTTATGGTAGGCGGCGGCCTCCCATACACTACTTCAAAAGGAGATACTTTTGTAGCTGAATGCTTACTCGTATTATAACTCAATTCAGCCCAAGGTAGCCATTCACTCCATTTCCGCTGTTGTTCTCCTGCAAAACATCGCAAATACTGTTCCAAAATCCTGTTAAGGACTTCGGTTTGTCCGTCACTTTGGGGGTGATAACTGGAGCTCATCTTGAGTTCAGTGCCCTGCAGTTTAAACAATTGAGACCAAAATAGACTTACAAAAACCTTGTCGCGATCACTAACGATGGAGCGTGGAATTCCATGGAGTTTGACGATGTGCTTGATGAATTCGATGGCAACAGTGATGGCAGTAAAAGGATGACGTAACGGAACCAGGTGACAATATTTAGAGAGACGATCAACCACAACTAATATGACAGTATAACCATGGGATGGAGGCAGTCCTTCAATGAAATCCATCGATATATCTGTCCAAACCGTCTCTAGAATAGGGAGAGGGTGCATGAGTCCTGCAGGTTTCAATGTTTCATATTTATTCTGTTGACAGATAACACAAGTCTGAATAAACTCCTTCACCATTCTATTCAATCCTGGCCATTGGAAAGTTTGATGAATTTTTGAGACAGTCTTTTCATATCCGAAATGCCCTCCCAATGGCGAAGAATGAAATTCTTTTAAGACCAAAGGAATTAAAAAGCTATGAGGACTCAGGAAAATTTTTCCATTTAAAAAATAAACGCCATCTTTCACCTGGAAATCTTGCACGGTGGATATTTGTTGAGAGATGTTTTTATAGAATGGGTCCTCTCTAACTTCTGCTTGTAATTTCTTCCACCAATCAGCTATTGGAAGCGATATAGCAATCATCTGGAATTCTCCCAAGCGAGATAAAGCATCTGGACCTTGGTTCTCTTGACCCCTCCGATATTCTATTTTATAATCATATCCCATAAGCTTTGGTAACCATCTCACCTGAGCAGGAGTCGTGATTCGTTGCTCTAAGAGAAACTTGAGACTTTTCTGATCTGTTCGAACAATGAATGGTCGACCAAGGAGATAAGGACGCCATTTTCGGATTGCCTTCACGATTGCCAACATCTCTTTCTCATATGTGGAAAGGTTCAATGCGGCTCCTTTTAATGCTTCGCTGTAATAAGCTACTGCTCTTTGATTTTGTGACAAGATAGCTCCTATCCCTGTTCCGCTTGCGTCACTTTCAATAATGAATTGTTGAGTGAAGTCTGGTAGAGCTAAAATGGGAGGAGATGACAATGCCTCCTTAAGCCTATCAAACGCCTCCGCTGCTTCTGTAGTCCAAGAAAACCCATCCTTAGTCAACAATCGAGTGAGGGGAGCAGCTATACCTCCAAAATTTCGAATGAATTTTCTGTAATAGCCAGCAAGCCCAAGAAAGCCTCGCACACTCTTTGGATTTGTCGGTTGTGGCCAATCCCTAACGACTGCAATTTTCTTGGGATCTACCGCTACTCCCTGCTTTGAAATCAAATGACCCAAATATTCCACCTCTGTGACTCCGAATCTACATTTTGACAGCTTTGCAAATAACTGATGAGAAGCGAGAGTCTGTAAAACGATTTCCAAGTGATTTACATGTTCTTGCCAATTCCTGCTGTACACAAGAATGTCATCAAAGAAAACAAGAATAAACTTTCGTAAATAAGGGCGGAAGATATCGTTCATCAGAGCTTGAAACGTTGCAAGAGCATTGGTGAGACCGAATGGCATAACTACAAATTCGTAGTGGCCTTCATGCGTTCGGAAGGCTGTCTTGTGTATATCTTCTTCCTTCACACGGATTTGGTGATAGCCTGATCGTAAATCTAATTTAGAGTAAACTTCCGAGCCATGTAGTTCATCCAAGAGTTCGTCAATGACAGGAATCGGAAATTTGTCCTTCACTGTTACTTCGTTCAAAGCCCTGTAATCAATACAAAATCTCCAACTTCCGTCGGACTTTTTGACTAACAAAACAGGTGATGAGAATGGACTCCTACTAGGACGTATCAAACCCGATGAAAGCAATTCATGGACCATCTTTTCAATCTCAGTTTTTTGATAAAAGGGATAACGATAGGGTCTTACTGAAATTGGTTTGCTGTTAGGTAGAAGCGGAATGTGGTGATCTTGTGCACGCTCTGGTGGTAGAGTTGTGGGTTGGGCAAATATATGGTGGTATCTTGTGAGAACTTGTTGTATTTCAGGGCGAGATGCTGAGGTAGGGGCACTTTCTAAGGCGTCAATTTGCAAGAAAAATGTGGGTCCATATGTCATATGAAGTTCTTTTCTCTGTAGTGGCTCTAATTCTCCCCTTTTGATGCCATGAAAAGTATGAAGTTGGTCTCCCTTCTTTATGGTCATGGTCAGATTGGCATAATCTGTCTCTACCGGCCCCAGAGTAGCCAACCATTGAACTCCTAAAACAATCGGGTATGCTGCAACTGGAAGAACATAAAAATCTGCTGACGTGTGATATCCTTGAATGATCAAGGAAAGGTTGAGACATCTTCCATGACAAATCATCTTTTCTTTATTAGCAATAGTAATTTGAAGTGGAGTATCGTGGGTTACCGTTAAGTCGCATAACTCCACCAAATTCTGATCCACGAAGTTATGAGTACTACCGCTATCGATGAGAATCGCGACATCACGTCCCTTTAAGTTCCCTTGCAACCGTAAGGTTTGAGGGTGATCTGTTCCTGCCATCGCATGCAACGATATATCTGGAACTGTATCGGTAATTTCTGTTGTTGTGATCTCCTCCAGTTCAGACTCCAAAGTGTCCTCAATGGCAAAAAATTGAGGCTTCTGACAGCGGTGGCCTGGACTGTATCGCTCGTCACAGTAATAGCACAGTCCCTTATCTCTTCGCTCTTTTGCTTCTTGACCAGAGATCCTGCGAAAAGAAGTTTGATTGTTGGCATTTTTGGTTATAGGTGGAGGTCCCAAAATGCTTGGTTGCACGCTGCTCTTGCTTGTCCAAGTGAGTCGATTGCTGTTTATATTTTTCTTCTGCAAGTTCAGCTTCTCTTCCACCAATTTTGCTACTCCAATGGCGTCAGTTAATCTTCGCGGTTGTTTAATCTTCACGTCTAACCGAATCTCATCTTTGAGCCCTGCAATGAAACATCCCACTAAAAAAGATTGGGGCAAGTTATCAATTCGATGAGAAAGTTTCTCGAATTCATCCTGATAAGTGACAACGGTAGAAGTTTGTTTGAGGCGACTGATTGCTTCTGAAGGATCTTCGTAATCAGTTGGCCCAAATCTGATAAGAAGTGCCTTTGAAAATTCCTCCCACATCACTGGCCCTTGAAATTTTTCATACCATCGATGCCATTGCAAGGCAATCCCCTCCAAATGGAATGAGGCGAGGTCAACTTGATGCTCAGCTGCAATCCCTCCGAATTTGAAATACTGCTCTGCTTTGTACACCCATCCCTGTGCATCTGTACCATCGAACTTAGGAAACTGAAGCTTGAGATTGTGTTGGTTGTGAGCAAGTAAAGTGTTTTGGAGAGTGGTGTTCCTCAGGTGAGAGTTATTGTCGTGGCCAAAAGGATTTTCATCTTTGTTTTCGTGAGTTTGTCGAGAGTTTTGTTGAAAAACCTCCATACTTTGAACTTTGGAGAGCAAGGTTTGCATGGTTGAATGAATTTGATCAAACATGGATTCATGCCTACCAAGTGCTTCTTGTACCTCGTTTCGAAACTC
>JANZLC010025614.1:0-24131 GCA_026413385.1 Erythroxylum gracilipes
GGTTCTTTTGTTATTTTATAGTTCTTGTAACTTTTGTAATTTGAGACTTCAGATTATGAAGTATTGTAGCTTGAAAGAACATTATAGTTTTGTAAAACTCTTGGTTTGAGGGTATCAAAATGTGAATGATGACTATTAGTTGTAAGTATTATATTAAAGAGTGATGAAAAAAAATTAAGAGTCTTATGATTTTCCGCAAGAAGAGGACCCGATGATGGTCAAGGAAGTTCCATAGGATTAAGCTCACGTTCAAGATCTGAAGTTGGGTTCCGAAAATGGGACCCAACATGTTTAGTATCAAAGCAAGAGGTTGGGTTCCAAAATCGGTGCCCAACATGAGTGGTATCAAAGCAGGTTAAGTTTGAAGAGTTGGGTTTCAGAAACGGGACCCAACAACTGGTGTTGTGATTAAGATCAACTTTGCCAACATATTATACACTTTTTTAAAAAACCATTACTCAAAATTCTTACCCACCCAAAAAGCTACATTGGACATTAAATAAAAGGATGAGAACCCTCAATTTTCAAACCTTGACTCAGCTAATCTTACCAGAACAATAATTGTTAAAGAAGTCACAAACTTCCCTTTTTGATAAGGCTCCACTAAAGGCTCTAGGGCCATAAAGAATCTAAGCTATCTTTTATCATTGGAACTAGGAAGTGGTCTCTTCACCTGGCAAAATTTGCCTTTGTCGCTGGCTCTTTCCTACACATATGTCTCAACCTGAGTTAGTATCTCAATTTAGACCCATTGCTCTTTACAATATTGCCAACAAACTAATTATCAAAATTTTATCTAACATGATCCACCCCCTCTTTAATGATGTTATCAGCTCCTTTCAGAGTAACCTTCCCCTTGGGTGGAAGACTAGTGATAATATCATATTAGGTCAGAAAAATATGTCTAAAATGTGCTCTTTTACACCGAAGAATGACTACATGGCCCCTAGAAAAGGCTTATGATAAGATCGATTACGTCTTCCTCATACAGACTTAAAGGATTTCAAGTTTTTAGATTCTTTTCTTAATCATATTATTTTGCTGGGTCTCCTCCCTATTGATTGTCACTAAGCCTTTCTTGTCAAAGTGAGGGTTCAGACAAGGACGTCCCATTTCTTTATACCTCTTTGTCGTTCTTATAGAGAAACAAGGAGCAGTAATATCCAGATAGGTTGAGGAGGGATACCCTTTAGGTTAATCGTAGGGCCATCCCCATATCCCATTTATTTTTTATTAAAAAGTTATTTCTTTTTGCAAAGGCTACCAACCCACAACCTTGTCTAATTTGGGATATAATTGCTTACTTTTATACAGATTTAAGGGAGGTTATCAACTTTTAAGTTATTCTTCTCAAGGAATGTGCCCCTATATCATAAATTACCAATAAGCCAAATATGCAAAATGATAAGTCATAAAGGATCTAGAAACGAACCTACCAACCTCTAATAGGAAAGATACAAAATAAATTATGTTTTTTGAGAGCTAATTTCTTAATCCATTAGGTCATATCACATTAGTGCAATATATACTAGCAATAATTTCAAGTAGCAACAGCAACAACAACAATAACAATTTAGGAGGTTTTTTTCAAAGAAATACAAGAACAATGTCATAATAGAAATCCCACTGAGATGCAGGATCTGAGAAGGTCCAAACATACATAACCTTACTCTTAACTAGTAAAGAGATTATTTCCGATAGACCCACAAAAAATGAGAAAAGAAAAGAAAGAAAAAAGAAAGAAAAAGAAAATAGTTTTCAATGTATAGTTTGTAAAGGATAAAAGTAAAAAATATATATACATAAATAACACAATAAAAGATGAATAAGAATAAAGAAATTCACAATCTAAAATATAAATATAAAGAGATAAAATTAAAAAAGATAATACTAATAAATAGTATAATAAAAATAAATAAATAATGAAAAAATAAAAGTAAAAATTAAAATTAAAATTAAAATGCATAATAAATGATAAAATAAAAAGTAAAGAATAAAAACAAAAGATAAAATATGTAAACAATCTTTTTGTGGTATAACTTTTGAATTAATCTTTATCTCCACATCATATGCCCAAATTACACTTTGCGTACTTAGTCTTAGTCCTGCTCAATTTAAAGCCTTTTGATTCTAATATATCCTTTCAGAGTTCTAGTTTGACATTGACACTCTTTTTTGCCTTATCCATTAAAATAACGTCATCAACAAATAACATATATGATGGCACATCCCCTCAAATATTATTGGTGAGCTCATCCATCACTACTTCTAATAAGGGGCTTAACAAGGATCTTTAGTGTAGCCTAATATCAATGAAAAAAATGCTTAATGCTCCTTCTATCATCTTACTCTAGTCTTAATACCTTCATACATATCCCTAATAACTTGTATATAGGTCGTAAGAACTCTTTTAACTTCGAAACACCTCCAAATCGCTTCCCTAACTACCCTGTCATAAGCCTTTTCTAAATAAATGAAAACTATATATAGGTCCCATTGTCTTTCTCTATAATACTTCATTAATCTTCTAAAGTGGTATATAGCTTCTATCATATAGCTTCCTGACATAAAACTAAAATGGTTCTCTAGATAAGTGCCCCCTTTCTCATCCTCTTCTCAATCACCCTTTTCCTATAACTTTATGGTGTGTCTAAGTAATTTGATGTCTCTATAGTTGTTACAGCTTTGGATGTCCTCTTTGTTCTTATATAGAGGAATTAGTTCTATGCTACTTAAGGAAGCAAATGACCTCAAATTAAGGAGTTTATGACTATACATTGATGCTTGTATGGAAGCTAGCTTGGCAACTATTGACTAAGGATGACACACCTTGGGTTTAATGATAACAGAAAAGTATGTCAATGATATAAATATCCTACATTGCACTCTTATAGCCTGCCATTCATATATCTAGAAAAATATTTATTATGACATAAAGACACTAAGATCAAGGATTAAACACTAAACTAGGAATGGTGAGAAAACAAACATTTGGAAAGATTGTTGGTTAGCAGATTCTCCTCTCAATACTTATATGAAAGTTCACATTGCTAAGCGATAGGAAGATCTCAAAATTGCTCATATCATTGAGAATAATGGCTAATAAGACATTAACACCCTTGATTTCATTTTCCTAGGTTGTCTAGGATCACCTTCTCTCCACTCTGATCCTAAAGAAATCTCAGCTAAAAGACCAA
Source organism: Erythroxylum gracilipes (assembly GCA_026413385.1). Lineage (NCBI taxonomy): Eukaryota > Viridiplantae > Streptophyta > Magnoliopsida > Malpighiales > Erythroxylaceae > Erythroxylum > Erythroxylum gracilipes. The sequence continues at coordinate 3,198 of JANZLC010025614.1, forward strand.
AGGGTTTAGAGTTGGATGTCAAATGGTTACTTTAAGGTAAAATTTTCTTGCTATATTCTTTCTTTATCTAGCATCACGGTGAATGGTAACTAAGATTAGATCTAGAAGATTAAACGTCCCTAGAAAATTCACATGCTAATTTGGTTGAGTTGTTATGAGAAACATCATACCTAACTCATATGACATCAATGTGGTTTAGCTGACTCAAAAATGTGCCAAAGATGTTGATCAGCATCCAAAGAATTACGTACTACTATTTGACTTCCTTTTTGCATACCAAATCTAGATAATGGTTTCTAACCAATTTGATCTTCATAAATCTTTTTAATTAATAATTTGTAAGTGGTTGCATAAGTACTCTTGCCCCTTGAAAGAAGGGATGATAGTCATATCGCCTCCATTTTCCTTATAAGTATCTAGATCATATGGACTACTCATAACAAGGCTCTATTTAGTGGTCATATTTAATCAGATAGCTACACCCATAACCACATCTTCTTCCTTACCGTAAACACAAAGACTCTCACCCAGCCTATGCATATCTTCGAAAACAATCACATTAGTAAAGGAGTGAGTTAGAATCGACATTAAAGATCTTTCAAACTTAGCATGAATGGCTACTAAAAAGCAAACCCAAGCTTGGCTACCATTGAAGGGGTCATTCGTGATGAAAATGGTAACTGGGTGTGCAATTTCTTATCTTCTCCTAGCCCCATAATAGCCATACATGTAAAGTTATAGATGTTACAAGTAGGACTTCAAGATACATTCTTAAGTGGCAATGTCTCTCATTAATAGGTTTTCAAGATTTCACCCTTTGGTTTTCTCATTACTGATTATCGGATATCCTTTAAAGGACACCTACCATTTCCATTCACCACATATTTAGGGAAGGAAATATGGTAGTAGATTATCTTGCTAACCTTGGTATCATCATCTTATATTTTTTAATTAAACCCCGGAAGGAGCTCACCTCCTTATAGTTAGGGATTAGAAAGGGTTCTCATATTCTAGAGCTTATAAATTATTAGAGCTTATATATTTGAATGTATAAGCTCTATCTTATTTATAACATTGTAGGTTAAGTCATATCAACGAAACTACAATCACAAAGTTAAGCAAAAGAATGAATATTTGGATCCTTTTGATTATGAATCATATATAACTTATGAATTTTATATGTTAAGTGAGATGACTAATCCACCCTTTACTAGAAAAGGAGAACATGTCAGTGAATTATTAGAGCTTAGACATTCAAATATACATGGCTTTATGTCTATTCGCGATAGAGGTGCATACTTATATTTCATTACATTTATAGATGACCATTATAGATATAGTAATATGTAAGTATGAATCATTTGAAAGGTTACAAAGAATTTAGAATTGAGGTTAAGAAATAAACCGGTAAAAGTATTAAGGCATTTAAATTTGATTAAGGTGGTGAGTACTTAAAATATGATTTCTTAGTTACTTAAAAGAGAATAAGATTTTCTTTTAATATACTCCACCTAAAACTTTGTAACATAATAAAGTGTGTAAGAAGAGAAATTGTACTTTATTATATATGGTCATTCCATGATCAGTCATGTAAACCTTCCTATTTTCTTTTAAGGATATACCTTTGAAATTGTTGTTTACCTTCTAAATAAAATTCCATCCAAATTGATTGACAGGACTCTATATGAGATATGAACTAGTAATAGGCCAAAGTTATCATACCTAAAGATTTGGGGGATGGGATGGTTATTTAAAACATGCAATACCTAATAAGCTTTAAGCTAAAGGAAATAAGTGTAAATTTATGAGGTATCAGAGAGAGAGTATGAGATATCAATTTTTACCATTCCTTTGAGCAAAAGGTATTTGTATCAAGACATGTTACATTCCTAGTAGGAGAATTAATTCCTAAGGGAAGTAATGGAAGTGAGTTAGAACTTAGAGAAGGTTAAGAACCATAAATGAATATCTAGATGAAGCAAGAACCTAAAATTAATACATATGATATACAATCAAGGATTTAAGAGATATATAGTTTTTGTTGCACTAGTATAATACGTTGTCTCTAACTAGATTTCATCTACATATTGAAAGGAAAAAGATAATGTATAATTTTAATAAAGCAATGTCTAACATTTATTCCTTAAAATAACATAAATCTATAACATCTAAAATATAATCCAAGTATATTAACCAAGTATAGACTTTGGTGGATGCATATAATGGGATTACACCGATTATATGCAAAAGGATTTTTAAGAAAAAATTTTGACATAGGTAGTAATGTACACATGTATAAAGTAAGAATATTGGTCAAAGATTACGTAGAAAAACAAAGAGTTAATTTTAATGAAACCTTTAAGCTAGTAGCAATGTTTAAGTCCATAAAGATCTTATTGGCTACAACTGCGTACCATGATTATTGAATTTGGAAAATGAATGTCAAAACAACATTTTTGAATGGTAACTTACTTGATGATGTGTACATGACGCATCCTAAATTTTTCTAATCCAAATGATTTCCTAATCAAGTATACAAGTTATAAAGGTATGTTGATGGATTTAAGAAAATGTTATGAAGTTTAAACATCTATTTGATGAGACAATCAAAATTTTGATTTTATAGAAAATATGAATAGACCTTATATCTATAAGAACATAAGTAAGATACTGTTTCCAGTGCTATATTTGGATAACATACTGTTAATTACATGATGCATCTTAAAGGTTTTGAATCAAAATGGTTTCTTAATTAAGTATACAAGTTATAAAATTCTGTTAATGGATTTAAGCAAATGTTATGAAGTTTAAACATTTATTTGATGAGCCAATCAAATAATTTGATTTTATAAAAAATATGGATAAATATTATATCTATAAGAACATTATTAATAGTATTTTTCTAATTTTATATGTGGATAACATATTGCTAATTAGAAATGACATATCGATGCTCCAATATGTAAATATTTTGTTACTTAAAAACTTCTCAATAAAGGATTGAAGAGAAGAGGCTTATATTCTTGGAATAAAGATTTATATATGCATATCAAAGAGATTGCTTGATTTATTCCAATGCACGTGATAAGGATTTAAATAGGTTAATATAGAAATTTCAAAAGGGAATTCTTATATATATCACATAAGATTTCTCTATCAAAGTGTATATGTTCAAAGACACATGAAGAGATAGATAAAATAAAAAATGCTCGTATTCTTTAGCTATTATATCAATCATATATGCAATGATATAGACAACATCAAATGTTTCTTATATTTTAAGCGTAACAAGAAAATTTTATGCTAATTCTCATTATGATCACTAAATGACTGCGAAAAATATCTTAAAGTACTTAATAAAACTAAACACATTTTCTTAGTCTATATAGGAGTTGAACCAAGAGTCAAAGGTTATCAAATTCTAGTTTTTAGTCTAATCATGATAATAACATATCACAATTAGTATACATTTTTACTTTATATAGTAGTACAATAAGTTGATAGATTTTCAAACAATTAACAATTATTGATTACGTGACTGAGGCAGAGTACATTCAGTTTTAAGGCAACAAAGAAATTATTTAGAGCAAGAAGTTTATCACCAAACTTAAAGTGGTCTTTAGCATTATTGAGCCAATATTATTGTATTGTGATAATAATGATGCTATTTTACAAGTAAAGCAACCAATTTCTTATAAATGGTCCAAGTATGTACTAAGAAATTTCACTTAATGAAAAAGATAATAGAAAAGAAATACCTTCTAAAGAGAATCTTGTAGATCCTCAAACTAAGTTATTTTCTCAAAAGAGACATAAACGACCTATAGATGGATATGGTATTAGATATATAGGAGGTTGAGATGGTAAAGCTTGCAAAATTGATGCAATAGGTATTTATGTCATACACTTCAAATAATGGCACTGTCCAGTTGGGAGATAATAAAGCTTACAAAATCATTAAAAATAAAACAAGTTATAATCTAGATTTTTGTTAATCTTGTCAGGATGTTATGTGATGTTTGCATATACCAAATTTGAAGAAGAACTTGATATTTTGAGCACCTTACATATGAATGGTTCTATCCTTAAAAATTGATAAAATGAATATTAAAATGGTAAAGTGTGCATTAATTATGATCAAAGGTCCAAAATTAGCAAAAGAATATCTATAGACTAATAAGGAGTATAATTATAAGCAGGAAGGTTGTTATAGTAAAGTGAATTATGGTAAATGTGGCTAGGTCATCTTTGTAAGCAAGAAATAACATAACTTTTAAAAGAAGCTACTAAAGGGTTTCAAACACTGTAAATTAGATTTATATAATTTTTGCATACTTTTGTAAAAAATTTAAGGTCATTTAAGATAAAGGCACAATTTCAATGGAATTGTATACTATATGCATACTAATTTAAAAGGTCAAATTAAAGAGTTTATATTTGGTGAATTTCAATATTTTATGACATTCATCAATTATTTTTCAAGAAAAATTTGGGTATACTTCATGAAGCAAAAATTTAAGGCCTTTGTAAGGTTAAGGTATGGAAGGTTGAATTGAAGAATCAGACAGGAAAAAAAAATCAAGTACTTGAGATCAAATAAAGGTGTAAAGTATATAAACTCACAATTCTAGAAATTATATTAGGACCATAAGATTCAAGGACACTTAGAACAACATTTTGAAGAGGATGAATAGATCCATGACTAAAAGGGCCTAATGTTTGAAGTTAAATGTAAGGCTCCCTAAAATTTTCTGAGTAGAAGTAGTGAGTATGGTGTGTTCCCTCATCCATAGATCACCACATACATCACCGGATAGGAGAGTGCTAGAGGAAGTGTGGATAAGAGGAAAGGAAATTTTCATTAGACTGAAAACCTTTAGTTATTCTACTTATGTGCACATCTCCAATAATGAGAGGTTCAAGTTTGATCTAAACTCGAAAAATTGTATCTTCATTAACTACCTTAAATGTGTGAAAACATACAAGTTTCGGGATTTGAATTCAAGAAGAATGTTGATTATTAGGGATGTAGTGTTTGATGAGTAGCATATATTGAAGCTGATACATCAAAAGAAAGTGTTAGGATTAATAGAGGGTACAATAAAAGAGGTATAAGAGAAACTAGGTCAGCCTAGAGCAAACTTGAAAAAAGTTGAAAATTCTTGTTCATAAAATATTTTAATGTTAGGAGAAAAGCCTCAATATAATATAGCTATGAATAGAATAAGACATATCATTAAGTCGTCAAATAGATATGGTTAATGAGACTCAATATCTCCCACATTCATCATAAGCAATATGAATCCAACTAACTTTTTAAGAGACTATGAACAATAGAAAGAAGGATAAATAGATGAGAGATATGACGAAGGATTTGGAGTTTTTTAACAAGAACTAGAAAAGAGTTGGTGTAGCTTCCTAAAGGAAAGAGGCCTATATGGAAAGTAGGTATATAAGAGGAAGTCAACAGTAGCGGAACAAGAAAAGAAATTTTTGAGGCTTAATTATTAGTAAAAAGGTACTTACAGTGGATGGGATTGATTATCTTGAAAGTTTTCATTAGTGATTTGTCATATTTCTATCAAGATTTTTGACGACATTAGTATCTAGTATGGATATACATTTAGAGCGAATGAATTAAAGATAACTTTTCTTTATAATAACATAGAGAAGCAAATTTATATAGAATAGCATAAAGGGTTCAGTCAACCTATAAATTAGTATTTAGTGTGAAGAAGTTTTATAGGTTGAAGCAATCTCAATGATATAGTATAAAAGGTTTAGATTATATATAAGGGTTAATTACAAAAAAAAGTCCAAACTTTCATCAATTTTTTAATTATAGCCCGAACTTTAAAAAGTAGCAATAAAATGCCCAAATTTTTAATTTTTCTCAATTACAGCCCAAACGTTAAAAAGTGGCAATAAAATGCTCAAACTTTCAATTTTCTTCAATTCTAGCCCGACGTTATCTGTTGTTCTCCCGATGCCCCCAAACCTTTGTTTTCTGCTTGTTCTTCTGACGCCCTAAACTACTCTGGCATTACAGCGTATTGCACCAGTAGGCTCTTTGTTTTTAGTTCATTCTCTTAATGCCTATAGTGTGAAGGCGTCAGGGCTACATAATCTAAAAATCGAAGGGTAAGGGTGTCGAGAGAAGAAACTAAAAATGAAGGGAAAAATTGAAATCAAAGCGTAAGGTCGTCAGGACTATTTAATCTGATTTAAGTCATTTTTAAACAACGATATCGTTTTAATTAATTACATGGTTAAACAATATTGTTTCATTAATCTTCATTTATTGTGTTAATTAATAGTTAATATTTTTGGAACAAGTGACAAGTCATGTTAGCAAACTTAACTAAAACACTAAAGTTGGGCGAGAATTGAAAAAATTGAAAGTTTGAGCATTTTATTACCACTTTTTGAAATTCGGGCTAGAATTAAAAATTTTGAAAGTTTAGGCATTTATTGCTACTTTTTAAAGTTCGGGTTATAACTGAAAATTTGATCAAAGTTTGGGTTTTGTTTTTGGTAATTAACCCTATGTATAATTTGAAGTTTCCTTACAAAAAGATGTGAGGATGATTATTATGTATACATTAAGAAACTTAATGATGGATTGTTTATTTTTCTATTAGTATATGTTAATGATATTTCGGTTGTTATATAAGGTATGCATGATGTGATAAACTCAAAACCTTATTAGGAGACAAATTTAAGATGAATGATTTAGGTGCTTCCAATAAAATACAAGGAATGGGGATTTAAAAGAATATGAGTTCTATAAAACTATGGTTAACTCAATCCAACTACATTGAGAATGTATTATATGTATTTGAAATAAGTAAACCTAAACCTGTGATCACTCTATTAGCAAATCACTTTAGGGTTTTCCTGAATTTGCTTCTAAAAACATATACAAAGGTTTATGTTATGTCTAAGGTACTACATGTTTAATGTGTATAATAGTTTGTATTAGGATAAATTTGTCTCATGTTGTTAGTTAAGTTAGTAACCATATGTCAAAAATATAATACAACATTAGGAAGTAACTACATGGATATTCAAGAACTTAAAGGGTATATTAAACTATAGGATTGTGTTTAGCATTCTGTAAGGTGATCTTTCAATCATGGGATATATGGAATCAGATTATAAAAGAGATTTGGATAATAAGAAGTACACCATATAATATTATTTAACCTTGTATGAGGGGTTATTAGTTAGAAATCGACGGTATATTTTATGGTTGTATTGTCTATAATTGAAGTATAGTATATAGCAGTGGTTGACGTTGAATAAAACATTTTTCACTTGCAATATTAGTGAACGAGGTGGAAATTAATCAAGGTGGAGTTCAAATACATTATGATAGTCAAAGTACCATTTATTTGGTAAAGAATTAAGTGTATCGTGCAAGTCCAAAGCATATAGATGTGAGATTTTACAAGACCAAAAAGTTGATTACATCTAGACTAATATTGTTAGCAAAAGTTTACATTACAGAGAAGGCAACTAATATATTGATAAAATATGTTACCATAAAGAATTTCATGCATTATTTAGACTCAATTAATTCTTCAACGTGTTAGATATGGATATAACCCAACCTATATAAAGTCTATTTGCTAAAATGGAGATTGTAGTGTATGAATCATATACACAAATATATAATCTTAGAGCTTTTAAGAAGGAAAAAAATGTTTCTTGAAAGTATTTAGGTGACACGGTTTGGGACATGAACATGTACTAAGATATGTTCCCTTTCTGGAAATCAGAGATTAAAGGCACGAATTGAAGATATAAGTGCATTGGTGTGTCATAAGATTTTATATGGAATATACAATCTAGGACATGGTTATGTTGCATGTCGCATACTGCATCCAAGTGCACAGAGAAGCAGAGACATCTCTGTTTAGAACAAAGACATACTCGAACTCATGTCCATATTTATAAAGAAATAGAATGACCACAATATAGGACAATATAGGACATAAGTGTGCTATAGCTTGTGCCTATGTTCTAGAAGAGAAAATGAGATTAACGGTTTAAAACACTAAGTCTACCGTATCTAAAAGCATATTTTTTGTGTATTCCAAACTCTAAAAAGATTATATGACCTATGATAATCATATCTAAATTAGGTTATGATTATTGAGGGACTATTTGGTAAAATTTTACTAGCCAGGATTTGTATATATGTGTATGTTATGATAAACCTAGTTTGATGTAATCATCATAATATCTTAATAGTAAAACTAGTCTTTTTTACCCCTAAGGATGTAGGTATACCTAATTGGTCGAACTTTGTTTAAAATCTTCTTAATTTTTTGTTTGCTTTCTTTTATTGTTCTCTCTTATTGCTATCTAATTTCGTAAACAATTAATTTATTCAATAAAGGAATTGTTTATCTTTATGTATTTTATTAGATTACATTTAAGGGGTAATATTAAAGATAAAATTTTTGGAATAATTAATTTTTAATTGAAATTATTTTGAGATTATAATAATGAGGTTTTAATTGTATTTATATATTATTCCTAAATTATTCTTAATTTAGTTTCACCAAGACAGAATATTATGTGATGGTTTTTCTTATTCTTAATTTAGTTTCACCGGGACAGAATATTATGTGATGGTTTTTCTTATGAAAAAAGTAATTGATATTATAAAGTAAAGTATGGAGATATTGAAACAAATATGTAAGTGCTTATTAGGAAAAAAATTAAATGAATTGGCTTTATTATGAGGATTTCAAATAGAACCTTACTTATGTGTATATAAATAGATATATTTATGGCGATGGTTGTATAATTAATTCTTAGATTTGAAATTATAAAATTATATCATATAGTAATTAGAGTTAATTTTAAAAATTTTCAAACTTTACTCAATTTTGCAATTATAACTTAAACTTTAAAAAGTAGCAATCAAATACCCAAAACTTACAAATTTTTTCAAATGTAGTCCAACGTTAGTATCTCTGTTAATGTTGCTAACATGACAAGTTACGTCAGACGAAAATTGTTGGATTAAGGTTTACATGTCAAATTTAATTTAAGTAAATAAAATTAAAGAAAAAATTTGAAAGACAAAGGGTAAAAACCTAATTAATTTGAGAATAAGCTTTGCATACCAAAATATTTAAAGAGCAAATGCTTCAAGCAGCTTAGGATGATTTAGTCTTGAAGCTTTACGAGGATTCTCACATATCCTGTGTCAGTTACTTTAGATTGCTTGACGATCTACATCGTCGATTTCGAGCCCTCAAATCTCCATCACCACCCATCACCAATCAATCATCATCATCTTTTAATACTATTGTGATCCCCAAATTAGATGTTAATGTTAATTTTGATCAACAATTAAACAATCTCTTATCTCAATTTACTTCCCACAAAGCTTCTTCTTCTTCGATTCCGAAAATAACTGTTACTATTATTGAATCAAAAATAGATCTCCAAGAAGAAGATGACAAAGATGAGGTAGAGACCCAAAGACACCACTAGTCTCGAAACCTTTTACTGTTGTGAAAATTGACCGGATTAGAGCAGGTTCGTAGCTAAATAGGGCTGAGGGAATAGTAATAAACACACAAATTTTACGTAGAAAACCCCCAAATTAGGGTAAAAATCACGGGCAAGGATAGAAGACTTTTACTACTGAGAAAACTGGAGAATTATAAGGAAAAACTAGATCCAAAAATAAACAAAATATTTTTGTATCTCTCTTTTTTCTCTCTCACCTCACTTTTCTCTATTTTTCTGCTCTTTAATGCTTGCTAAGGCAGGAGTGGCTTTGGCTGTGTTCGGTGCCTACCAGCCAATAATTGTTGAAAGCCAACAATTGTTGACAGCAGCCATAGTTTGACAATTCTCCCACTTGAAGATTTGATTGAATGTCAATCAGATCTTCACACTATTCTTTCTACCTTGCCTCTTTATGTTGCTTACGTCTTTGTCAGGCTGCACGAGGATCGACACCACATAAACTTGTCACCATTGATTGCTTTTGTTATAAAATCTGCCAGGTTCTCCATTGTATGAATTTTTTGCATTTCTACCGTTCCTTCTTCTACTTTCTCACAAACGAAGTGATACTGAACTCGGATGTGTTTTGTCTTTGAATGAAATGCTAGATTCTTGGCAAGATGCAAAGCACTCTGACTGCTACAATACAGAGTAATATTCTCTTATTTATTCCCAAGTTCTTCCAACAACATCTTCAACCACACTGCTTCTTTACTTGCTTGTGTAGCTGCTGCATATTCTACTTCTATTGTTGACGTAGCTACAACTGACTGCAGTTTTGAAACCCAGCTCACAGCTCCTTTAATTAATGTAAACACATATCCTGTAGTGGATTTACTTTTATCAAGATCACTTGCATAATCAGCATCAACATATCCTTTGACAGTAAAATCTGATCCTCCGTAACATAATGCAACATCTGAGGTTCCTTTAATATATCTAAGAATCCTCTTGACAGTATTTCAATGCTCTCGACCAGGAGTTGCCATGTATCTACTAACTACTCCCACTGCATGTGCAATGTCTGGTCTTGTACAAATCATAGCGAACATTAGGCTCTCCACTGCTGATGCATACGGTACTCGAGACATCTTCATCCTCTCTTCTTCATTACTAGGACTCATACTTAAGGATAATTTAAAATTAACAGGAATAGGGATATAAATTGACTTACAATCTTGCATGTTGAATCGCAGCAAGATCTTATTCAAATAATTTTTCTGAGAAAGCGAAATCTTCCTATTATTTCTGTCTCGGTGAATTTGCATCCCTAGAATCTTGTTTGCTAGTCCCAAGTCCATTTTAAATTCCCTAACCAACTGTGCCTTTAATTCTTTGATACGATCATTATTGGGGCTTGCTACCAACATGTCGTCTACAAACAGCAATAAGACTATAAAATCATCTTTCTCAAACCTCTTGAAGTACACACAAGGGTCTGCATTCAGTCTACTGTATCCAAGGCTCATGATGAAAGAATCAAAGCTCTTATACCAACACCTAGGCGCCTGCTTTAAACCATATAGAGATTTGTTTAATCTGCAAACCAAGTTCTCTTTCCCTTCAAAACCTTCTAGTTGGAGCATATAAATTTCTTCTTCAAGATTTCCATGAAGAAATGCAGTTTTCACATCTAACTGCTTAAGATGCAAGTCATATGTAGCACATATTGCTAGAACTACTCGAACTGTAGTGAGTCGAACCACAGGAGAAAATATTTTGTTAAAATCAATACCTTCTTTCTGAGCATATCCTTTTACCACCAATCTAGCACGATATCGCTCTACTTGATCATCATCACTCCGCTTGATCTTGTAAACCCATTTATTGTCAATAGGCTTTCTTCCTTGTGGTAGTGATACCAGCTCCCATGTCTTATTCTTGTGCAGAGCTTCAGTTTCTTCCTACATTGCTACCATCCACTGAGATGCATCTAAACTATTCATTGCTTCTTGAAGAGTTGAAGGCTCTCCGTCCTCAGTTAAAAGACAGTTAGCAATATTGCTCTCCATAATATAATCTATGTGCCAGCTCGGTGCTCTTCTCATGCGAGTTAGTCTCTGAGTATCTGGAACATTGTATTCAACTAGTACTTATTCCTCGTGTTCTGTTGCAACTTCAGAATAATCATTTTGATCAACTTCCCTATCCACTTGTACTATTGTAGTTTCTGGATTCTCTTATACAGTGTCAACATTTTCTGCTTGCTCTTAATCCTTATCTTCTATGAAGATAACATCCCTGCTGATAACAATCTTGTGGGCAGTGGGATCCTACAGACGATACCCCTTTACTCCTTCAGCATATCCCAAGAAAATACATCTTCTGAATTTTGGATCCAACTTTGTAGTTTCTTGGGCATTGAACATCACATAGGCCGGACTTCCAAATATATGGAGGTTGGAATAATCCACTAGTTTATTAGTCCACATCTCCATCGGTGTCTTCAACTCAATTACAGTCGATGGAGCTCAATTCACCACATAACAGGCAGTGTTAACTGCTTCTGCCCAGAATTTCTTATCTAAGCTTGCAGTTCTCATCATTGCTCTTGTTCTTTCCAACAGAGTTCTATTCATCCGCTCTGTTACTCCATTCTGTTGAGGAGTGTATGCCATCGTGAACTGCTTTTTGATGTCTTCTTGCTTGCAGAATTCACCAAATTCTTTCCCAGTATATTTGCCTCCATTATCTGAGGGCAAACACTTGATCTTCTTACCAGATTCGAGTTCCACCCGCACTTTGTAACATTTGAAAGTTGGAAACACATCTGCCTTCCTCTTGATAGGAAATACCCAACATCATCAATGAATGATACAAAGAAATTTGCTCCTCCTAAGGACGTAACTAGTGCTTGCTATACATCAGAGTGAATCAATTCTAGAATTTCTTTGCTTTTGAACTTTGATGTGTTGAACTTCAATCGATGTTGCTTACTCACAATGCAATGCTCACAGAAGGGTAGTGTTACCTTTGTGAGACCTGGAAGTAAATTCTTCTCTGCAAGTATCTTCATTTCTTGTTCTGACATATATCCAAGCTTTTTATGCCACGTTATTGCAGATTTTTCATCTGGACTAGTCACCGCAACAAATGCCTCTCCTTCTTACAAAGTTACTCCCTTTAGCATGTATAGATTTGCAACAATCTTCTCTGCTTTCATAAATATCAGCGCTCCTTTAATCACTTTCATGATCTTGTTTTGAATCTTAAATCTGAAACTGAGATCATCTAGTTGTCCTACAGAAAACAAATTCTTCTTCAAGCCCTCCACATATTGCACTTTTTCAATAGTTTGAGTTGTCTCATCATATATCTTTAACTTGATGATGATAATACTAACGATCTTTAGATCTTGATCATTACAGTTGTACACAGATCCCCTAGAAGTAGATTCATACTGATGGAACCATTCTCTTCGAGAGGTCATAAAAAAAGTAGCTGCTGAATCGAGAAGCCATACATCAACAAATCTTCTCTTAGCTCTAATAGTCGTTGTCGCATCACTGACCATTGCACCTTCTTCATCTGAAGTATTTGGCGCATTTCTTTGAGGAATATAATCTTTCTTATTCATATTCTAATAATTCTTTCTTCAGGTGCCCTTTCTTGCCAAATTGTAGCATCTGAAATTCTTCTTACTCCTGGATTTTGATCTACTATGACTATGACTCACACTTGGGCCACGTTCCATTGATTTTCCTCTCATCACCGCCAAGGCCTCTGCTTATTTCAAATTTGCCAGCATGTCTTTCTTACTTTTGCGCCGAGTCTCTTCTTCCAGAATAGCAGCTGCAATATTGTCGAAGACTAGAGTGTCTGTATTGTTTGTTAAATTGATGACGAGTTGATCATACGAATCTGGTAGACTTTGGAGTAGAAGTTCCAGACATTCACTTATCTCTATTGTGTATCCCAATGGTGTGACTTGGAAAAATAGAGTATTTAAAGTATTTAAGTACTCCGTCATCGAAGTGGATTTTGCCATGCATAAAGTGTATAGTTTCCTCTTCAAATTTTTTTATTGTGGAGTGATTTAGCCTCGTATAATTTTGTGAGATGATCCCAAATCTCTTTTGCCTTCTTCTTCTCCTCTATACTTGACAACACCCCATCTGCTAGTGCTAGATGAAGATTTGTAATAGCATTCTCATCCATCTCATTCCACTTATTATCATCTGTGAATGTTGTCGGCCTTTCAGTGATGGCTAATAAACAGTTATCTTTTCTCAAGGTAGCTTTCATCTTCAACTAGTACAATGAGAAATTACTCTCATTGGACTTTTCAATCTCAAATTTTGCTACCATTGCTTCTATCACGAATAGAATTTTGACTCCCACTATTTTATATGAATAGTATCCGTATGTATGAATACTACCCGTATGTATGAATAGTACCCATAAGTATGAATAATTCTGTATATGTGAATAGTATCGTACACTGAATAATACTTTATACTTGAATTACAGTAACTGCATAGTTTAATGCAAAAATAAATGCATGAACAGTTGTCACCTTTTATGGTTATTGTTCACCAACTTTCACTGTGCTCATCCGAACTTCGAATGAATTATGTCAAAAAAATCGTCGTAATTTTCTCAATTAGCTCTGATACCACTTGTTATAAAAATCGACCAGATTAGAGCAAGTTTGCAGCTAAATAGGACTGAAAGAATAATAATGAACATACAGATTTTACGTGAAAAAACTCCCAAATTAAGGTAAAAACCATGGGCATAGATAGAAGATTTTTACTACTGAAAAAAATGGAGAATTATAAAGAAAAACTAGACCTACAAAATACATATAATATTTTTGTCTCTCTTTTTCTTTCTTTTCTCTCTCACCTTACGTCTCTCCTCTCTGCTAATGGGATGCACTCTCTTTGTTTATCTCCTGCCTATTTATAGGCAGAACATTGAAGGTATGGTTGGCCAAATTAGTCAATCATTATTTGTCTTATTAGACATGTTAGGCACCAAAAACACGCCAAGCCTACTAAATTTGACATCATATGGATCACAAGAATATTCCAACAACAGGCTCTCTCGAGGTTAGTGGCCTAGTATTTGTTGAGATTGTCAAGATCGAGAACCCCATTACCACAACGTTTTAGGGAAAGGGGCATGTGTGTTCCATTGAAGTTGGTGACGCCTGTAATGAGGACAGTGATGTTGGGCTTTGTTTGTAATGAGGACAATGATGCTAGGCTCCGTTTTGGAGCTAGTCGACGTCAACACCTTCTTCTCCCAATACCAGCCGTTGGGGAGGTTATGGCAGCAACCAGTCGATGATGTTTGAGAAACACGGTAAATGAAGAAGATGAGATGAATAAGACAAGATGGATATAACCTTAAAGGACGATTGTAACAGTGGAAGTATAATGGGGATTTTTCTAGCTTGAACTTGCTTGGAGTCGACAGCGGTGTGGTGGACATCACTGAAATGTGGGATTATCGTGACGGTGATAGGAAGAGGTTATTGGGATGTTGGGTAAATTTTCCTGATATTTAATTAATTATGATAATTAAGTTAATTAGTTTAGTTAATTATATTTAAGGTTTGTTTGGTAACTCAGAATGAAGATATGTGAACGATTTGTAATATATTTTAAATAATCCTGAATTTTTATTCCTAAAATAGGTGTGCGTATAACCTGGAACATATATCAGGAACAACAAATAAATCGACATGTTGCTTATCAGGAACATATCTCAACAACAAATATATCAGGAACATATCTCAATTAAAACTTTCTATTCACTCTCCTCTCATGTTGCTTATCAACATGTCTCTCTAGGTTAGTTTTTATTGTTCTAATTTCTAAACTTTTTAATTTCTTTATTTTTCTTTTTGTGATAAATTCGTGTTTGTTTGGTGTATTGTGACCTTGAATTATTATATTACATATTACGTAATGATTCTATTTATTTCTCAATTATTATTATATAATAACATGTTTCATTATATTTTGGGAAATCAGATATGTTTAGTATTGTTGAATTGATTAAAAGAAGAAACCACAAGCCACGTTTGGAATTCATTGTCATTTAGGTTTGCGTGATAAAATAATACAACCATTATTGTTTCTTTTTTCTTTTCTCAATGTGCCTCTCTTTTTCTAAATATACTATAGCAATTTTTTTATTGTTTTCCTTAATTACTCTGTTCACTATTGTGAAATGTAACGAAGTTTAATAAATTTCTACATCCAACTAATGGTAAGAATCCAAAGCTCATTGAGTGGTTGTGCAAGGAGGAAGTAAGGTATATAGGTCACTTTCGGTTCTACATTTGAATTATCTTTGTAACCTAAATTGTTTGAATGATTCTTGGATGTTAACTTTTGTAAGGAAGGGGTCTCTCACAATGATGGATATATCTAGTGAAAATAATTAATTTGCACAATGTTGAACACGTGGCAGGATGAAATTTGAGGTGATAAGGGATGAAATTAAAAATTGAAAGGATGCAATGTGGAAGATGAAGAAATAGTAGAGATTACAAGATCATAAATTTTTAGATCACTAACTTCTCAATTTAGTTCATTAATTAACTGGATTTGAGTTTAAAAAAATATTATCTTCCTTAGATGTTGCCAACTAAAAATTGAAAATAAGAAAATGGTCCTTACGGATGTTAATTTTTAACTGGGGAGTGTGAATGACTTGAAAAGATTGTAACATCACTTGATTCATGTAATGTTCCTCTTATTCTCTATCACTCTTGGACCTCCTGTTAAAAAAGGAAAAGAAGGTGGGTTGGTGGAAGCAGAGCATGGATAAGAAAAAAATCAAAAGATTAAGGATCGACCCTTTTGTTTCTATAGCTACTCTTCATATATCGTACCTGGTTCTTGAAGTAAATCACTTGTTAATATAGGAATCACGTAAATTATATAAAGTACACAAGAAAGGGGGGTTTGAATTGTGTAATCTTTTCGAAAATATTAATCTTTTGAGATTTCTTAAATATCTTTGCAAATATTAGATGAATACTAAAACATTTTACACTAAAGTTGATAAATATTGGAATCGCAAGTGATTTTATCTACTCGTCTAACAACAAGAAAGTTAAAGTGTAAGGGTTAGAGAATAGACGCCACGATTTTATACTGGTTCACCTCAAACCTTAGGCTACGTCCAATCCTCAGAGTTTGTCTAAGATTTCACTATACTCTTCAACTTTACAAGGATTCTTTCTACCTTTCTAGAGCCTCTTCATGTCTCTTTCACAAAGTATTCTTTCTGCTATCTTAGCCTCTCCAGGCTCTAGCCTTTCTTTCTCTCTCTAAGAAAGATATTTTTAAGCTTTACATTACAGTTATATTCGCTCTCTTGTTTCGCACTATGAATACATAATTTCTCTAAGTATCGTACAATCAGAATTTTCTCTTTTGTAAAAACGTTATTTTAGTCTTCGACTAGAACTAGTATTTATAGCTTAAGTCTCTAACTGTCTTTTTGAGAAACTGCTTCTTGAATCTTCTAGAAACGGTTATTTAGTTGAGTCTTGTAACTAACTCCAACTAACTAACTGTCTTCTAGAGTATCTTCCTTTTTGTATCGTCTAATATTGTCACTTTGTCTAGTATTGTGCTTCGTTTGTTGTTGCGCTTCGTCTGTTGTTGCACTTTGTCTGTTATTACGCTTCGTCTGTTGTTGCGCTTCGTCTATTGTTGCACTTCGTCTGATATTGCGTTTCATCTATGATGAAGTATATCATTTATTGCTGACGTATCATTTGGGATGACTAAATGTTACTTACATTTTTCTGCACACTTAACAAACTTATCAAAACAGTTCATACGATTATTATTATTTGATTGTCACCAAAATTAATAGAAGTGAAGTTTTCTTGATTTAACAATCTCCCCCTTTTTTATGATAACAAATAATCATAACTTTAGAAGATAAAATGATATTAAGATGAATAGATGAATAGTATTCAGACGAATACCGAGACAAAAAACATAAGAAATGTAAATGCGTATATGATAGCAAAGCTATACAAGGCTTTCTATCTTTTCTTCTTGTTCTCCTCATTTTCTTTCTATCTTTGCTTCTTCTCCCCTTATTTGTTATTAATCAAAAACATATTCAAAGAAGACGTTTTATAATTTCAGAAAACATATGTTGCATATCAGTGCGGATTGTCTTGAGGTCTTGTTCAATAGTAACTCATAAAAATGCTACTTCCCTATGAAGATCACCCACTGAGTCACTCAGGTCATCAACCTTAGTATGAATTTCATCAATTTCTTTTGCTAAGGCTTCCTGAATCTCCTTTTATTTGTGACTTGCTTTTGTCTAATTCATGAAATGTTTCAAGAATCCCGAATTAACAGTAGGATCTTGTTGTATTTCACTAGGTGGATGGAGGTTTTCAACAACAGATGGTTTTGAAGGTAAAACGTCTAAATCTATGATTTTAATTGTGGGAGGTCTGAAGGTTTGTTTTCCTTATAGGAGATCAAGATCATCAGGTCTAGGTAGTTTAGGAACTGGTTGCCTAAGAAGGTGTAACACTTCTTTAACTGAAGGTATGAAACTTAAAGATCTGAAATGCTTGATTAAATGCACAAAGGTCTCTAAGTTGAAATTGATACCTTCAACTGTGATACTTCTGTATTGTCCTTCTGTCACTTTTTCAACTATTTAGAAGTTTGCATCTGTGGTGGAAACTCCAAATTGACTTCCTGATGTTTTTGAAACGTGATGTAAAACATAGATTCCTCCAGATTGAGCTACAATGCATGTATCATCTATGTTCTTCACAGTTGCTTGAATCTGCTTTTCTGTAAGATCATCTTCATTTCCTTCTGGAAACATCTTCCTTTTCCCTTTTTCTTTATTTTGCGTGAGAGTTGTCAATTTTTATCGATATTCTGCTTGTTATCGGATATATTATATACCGATCCTTTGACATTTTCATTGGATATAGTTCTACCTTCTCATCTCGCAGAATACCATATAGTCTTCTTTCTTCATGATTGAGAAGATGTATTGTCTGATCATTAATCAGTATAGGTTCGATCTGTACCTTGACTAAATTTTTCGAAGGTTCTCTAATAATAACTGAGCTTCTGCTTCGAATAGGGTACTAATTCTTTTATAATCTTCATTCTCATATCCTTTTTGTTGATTGGTTGAGAAGGATTGTAAGGTTCCAGTTGACGTTCAACTGTCTTTGTCTTCTGTTGAACATCAGATGAAGAAACCTTTTTTAGACTAGGATTCTACTTCTTTTGTTCTTCTGCCTGTTTAGAAGAAAGTTATAGTTGAGGCTTCTTTTTTTCAAATACTAACTTCCTCTTTATCTCTATCTCTTTAGATGATTTTGCTGATTGACTTTGCAAAATTGAGACAATTAATCTAGTAGCCTGTTGTCTTTTCTCTGATTTTTCAGAATCTTCACCAAGAATCAGAGCTTTCTGTTTCTTCTGTTCTTGTTGTTGTAAGGTCAATAGTCTTGGTGACCTTCTTGACTTTTTAGAATTTTCTGATTGAAGTGTCTTTGCCTTTCTCTTCAATGACACTTGTTGTGCTGATTGTTTCACCCGGCTTTCTTCTTTCTGTGAAATTGTCTTAGCTTTTATTGGTACATCAAACAATTTCTCAGAATTTTCTTCTGTAGATATTCTTCCTGTCGATCAAGGTTTTGTTTTTCTTACAGACGTCACACGTTCACTCTTGCTCCATCTTACTATATGCTCCCCCTTAGATCTTGCTTTCGGTGTAGAACCTATATTTGCCTCATCTTTAAACTTTATTCCCATTCTGTGAATAGTGGTGGCATTAATAATACTCTTCACATTCATGTTCATTCTGTTACCTCTATCGAGAAAGATTTTATATTCTCTAAAAATCCTTGTCAACAGCATACCATACGGTAAAGAGCTAGAATCTCCCTTTGACTCCATCATGTACTTTAAAATTAAGTACGGAAGATTAATGGGTTGATGATTGAGTAGATGAAACAGACATTGTTCATCGATCATTGTCACAACTTTCTTCGAGCCTAATCTTATTAGAACAAAATGAAGAAGTAGTGAATGTAGAACCCTAGCCTTCGGAACAAGGGTTAATGCCTTCCTGGCTTTTGGGTCGCTACTTCCATATAGTTGTCGATTGAGGTGTGTTTTATCTACACAACCTTGAGTAATCCATCTTGTATTGTTAGACAGCTTTGCTCCAATACTTAGACACTCACTGACCTTCTCGATAGAATCTTGTGTCATGATAACTGACAATCCATCTACCATTGATACTAAGGTGTCGTCTACTAACTTTGCATTCTTCCAAAACTCATATATCTCATTTAGATAGACTTTTTCACGAACCTTAAAGAAAATTTTCCAACCAACTGCTTCAATTTCTGGTTTAATGTCCATCTGATTTTCCTTCAAGGAGATGAAATCAACATGTCTCCCATAGATAAGAGATTTCTCCATTTGTGATCGTTACTATTTACTTGAAAACTTATGACTTTTTATCTTCTTCTAGTGTGAATCGTCTAGGTCATGACGTGTCATACGAATGGTCATTGAGCATTACCATATTCAAGTTCCGTCTGATTTCTTTGAATCTATCTTCACACAAAGGTTTAGTGAAGATATCCGCCCATTGATGATTTGTCTCAACAAATTGTAGACTAATGGTTCTTCTCTGTACATAGTCTCGTACAAAATGATGTCTAACTTCAATATGCTTTGCTCTTGAGTGTTGTATTGGATTCTTTGATAGATTGATAACACTTGTGTTGTCACAGAAGATTGGAATTTGTTCTTCTTGTATGGAGTAATCTTCTAACTGATATTTAATCTATGACATTTGTGAACAACAACTTGCAGCTGACATATATTCAGCTTTTGCAGTAGATAGAGCAATTGAACTTTGTCTTTTACTTGACCAAGAAACTAGATTATGACCAACAAAGTGACATCCTCCATTTGTACTCTTTCTATCAGTTCTATCTCCAGCATAATCAACATCACAGTAGCCAATTAACCTGAAATCTTTACTTTTCTCATACATTAAACAAAGATCAGTAGAACCTGACAAGTATCTCAATATTCTTTTAATAGCAATATAATGAGATTCTCTAAGATCTACTTGAAATCTTGCACATAAACAAACACTAAACAATATATCAGGTCTACTTGCTATTAGGTAAAGTAAAGAACTAATAATTCCTCTGAAAAGAGTTTAATCAACCTTCTTACCTACTTCATCCTTAGATAAAAGGTTTGAAGGATGCATAGGAGTTGACATAGGTTTAACTTTTTCCATTTTATACTTGACTAATAGTTCTTTGATATACTTCTGTTGATGAATAAAAATCTTTTCTTCGGTTTGCTTAATTTGTAAACCAAGAAAGAATTTTAATTCACCCATCAT
>JANZLC010025624.1:0-24111 GCA_026413385.1 Erythroxylum gracilipes
CCAAATTCAACATCATAAAAAGCATAATTACTCAAATTGAGCTTAGAAAACACAAATCCCTCATATATTCAAGCTATATAAATCAAAAATTTCCAAAATCTCCAAATCACAAAAATTGGGCATAAACCCTAATTCAAAAATATCCAAAATTAAACAATCTAAACCATGCTATCTCCAAAATTAAGCTTAGGAAACATAATCCCATAACATTTCCAAGGTATCTAAACCAAGAACTCATCCAAATTCACAAATTAAAAAAAAAATCGAAGCTTACCTTCAACCTCCACCATTTTTGGCATCACTTAGTTCCATTAGGGAGCTTTCATCTTCTTCCTCATTTTCCCCCTTAAATCAACGAAAAATCTTGCTAAAAACTCAAGAAATCCGAAACCCGGGCCTTCTTTTCCACCTCCACCGAAGTTCTCTTCTCCCTTCCCTCTCTTCTTTCATTTTTCTCTCGTTTTTCTCCAAGTGTCATGCTCCATCTCTCCAAAAATGACAGCCCCTTTTGTTTTGTATAGCCATGTCATTTAATGAGAGAAAAAAGACCAAAAAGCCCCTCCATCTTAGCCTAAAACCTTAACTCTTTAAGTGATCTTCCTAAATTGCCCCTGAACTTTACTTCAATTCATACTTACCTTAGGACATTTTTTTTCACCATCAAATTGAAGGAATTTGCCAAAATAATGTTCCTAATTGTCTTAATTTCATAATGCCACCAAAATCATTAAATTTGGTGCACTACATCAAGAGTTATACTCCAAAACATTTCGGACTATCATTACGCTAACACATCTTCCAGCACTTTACTTCCATACAACAATTGACATTCTTAGAGGCTGAATTAAAATTCACTTTCTTCAAAACAATTGTATCCCTATTTCTCTAGTTTAATCCAAATCAAGAATCACCTCATTTGGATGACTAGAGCAAAAATTATGGCCAAAATACGTTCAGATTTTTCTAATCCAAGGCTGCACACTAAACTCGATTTCAATTCAGAAATTGAAATTCAAGTCCTTTAGATGACTTGTAGCCCCAAGTATTTATTTTATTTTGCCTCAAGAATAAATTCAATTGGATCTCTACAGATTAAGAATTGCTCAAAATACTGAACCATGTTCAGAAAATTTCTCAACTCACTATGATTAAATCAATCTCTTTCAATTTAATCTCACAAAGTCATACTTTCCCATGAACAGATATAGGGATGTCTTAGAAATCCAACACTTTAAAAACCAAGTCAATCGGATGTCGGATGGAGAAATGATAAGCAAAAGATTGCAAAAGGGTCGGATTAGAAGCAAAATAACAGAACTTCAATTATCTACATATAACCAAATTTTACAAAAATCATAACTCTTGATCCTGAACTCCAAATTTGACAAATTTGGTATCAATGGAAAGATAAAAGGAAGTTATACAAATTCCATGAAGGATAGAAAAATCAATTTGGCCTCTAAAGGCATCAAAAATCTACTCAAATTTTCAGTCCAATTTATGTTACCCTACAACAGCAACACAACTTCCAAAAATCATAACTTCCTATTACAATGTCCAAAAATTCCATACTTTACATCAATGGAAGGATAAAAACTTAATCTAAAACTTTCATGAAGAACTTAAAGGCAATTCCAACCTCTATCTATGTCAATTTTTCAATCAAAATTTCTGCCCTATAATTTGTCATCCTATACCACAACCAAACTTCTAAATTTCAGATCTTGCAATTCCCACATCCAAAAATTGCATACTTTATAGCGTTGAAAAGATTGAAAGACAAGCTACAACTTTCATTAAGATCACTTACTCTAATTCAGACTACATCAGTACGACAATTTACCTCAAAGCACAGTACACGCAAACTTACCCTTAATAACATTTTTCAAAACCAAAGCAAAATAACCCTATCTTCGGAAAGTCATAACTTTCAATCCCAATATCGAAAAATATCATACTTCATGGCGACAGAAAGCTTTCAACAAAAGCTACAAGTTTCAAGAAGATCATTTTCTCAAATTCTGCCTAAATCAAAAAGTCAACTCTCTACTTCAAAAAGTCAAACTTTCTTAATTCTTCATATTCTCACACTTTTTCTCTTTATTTCTTGATTTTTAACTTCCATTTCAATCAACTCATTCATCTCATTCACTTAAACTTTCATAACCCAAACAAATCTACTCAAATATCAAAGTTATCAAAACCAATTTATTCTTTTCTCATCAATTTCCTTAAGGCACAATAACATTTATAACACAAATCATATACAAAAACACTCATTGAATTTCGTTTAATATTTCTAAATTTCACTAAAAGATCGGGGTCCAACAGATAAACATGTACGACATGTAATCAATCAAGTGGATATTTTCTTAGAATTTTCCGACTCTAACGTAGAGAGGTTAATCCTAATTACTACTTATGGTTACCAAAATTGAACGTCAGATTCCGTTAACCTAGCGATTGAACCAATTAATCTCTAGTTACGTACCTAGAAACTAACGAATTCAATTAAAAAGACAGATCTGAAAATATCCAATGTTCATCAATAATCATAAAAAGTATCCAGAAAATCTCACCATAAAAACATGTAACATGGATCCCTCAACCAAGATAAGAAAATTAGTTAATCATAATTGAATTGAAAGCAAAGAAATTAACAAAAGGAATTGTCTCCATAACTAGTCTTTAATGAAAATAATGAAAAATTCCTAATTGAACTATGAAGAAAACGTTAAACAAGAATGAAAGAAAAGTGCAGCAGCCAAAAGACCTAACCTAAACCTAAACCTACGATAGCCTTCTAATGCCCTAGAATCCCATTATATAAGATGTGGCAATCAACGTTAGCTTCCTTCTCCAATTGAATCTCTTCATAATCTTGATTGGATTTCGTCCCAATTAGATAATCTTCTAATTTAGGTGGGAAACTTCTTGAAAAGGACTCCAGAAGATCTTGGGCGATTGTGTTCTAATTGGAGACAACTTCTGAAAAATCTGCAGAATTAGGATTATGACCTTAGGCGTGCCCACGCCTAATCTTTGAATTTCGACCAATCTGGAAATTTCGGATTTCTTGCCATATTTTTCCTCTTTTTGATCCTTTTTTGTCTTTACGGCATTGAAAACCATCTGTGAACATTAAACAAACAATTCCATCAAATTTTAAATACCAATTTCACAAATCAATAAATATTAAGTCCAAAATATATACATTTTAATTGACTTAACAACAATCAAATAATGACCCAGAAAAATAATTAATACTTGACTAATAAATCGATTGAAATAAAGAACAAAAGTCTCACAACATGCAAAGTTCAATAACTAGGATTCCGTAAACCAAGAAATAAAAGTTTAGTTACCTAACATCATGATTTCCTAACTATTTTGACTGTCACTAACATTGGAACAATCGCTGGTGTTGGGACTGTCGCGGGCATCCTGCTCTATTTGCTTTCTGCCGCAACCTTCTTTCTTTCTTTGTTGTATCTTTCTAACGCAGCTTTCTTTAAGCTCTCCTCCCCATCACTATAGCTCACTATTGCTTGATGTGACAATTTAGATGAGTGGCTTTTTTTGGTCCCAGTACACGATTCACTCCCATGTTAGCCACTCTCCACGTCTCTGTTCTCCTAGCTGCTGCCGCCTTATGTTGGATGCATTTTCTCATTAGAATGAATGACATTTTTTCCCTTAATTTTTGGATCAATCATTAGGTTTTATACATATTTTTCCTGCTAAATTGTTTAGTTTACTTGAATTTGCATTTATAATTATTCATGCTTAATTTGTAGGAAATGATCTTGATTTTAGTTGTAAAGACCACAACAACAATTAAATGAACGAAAGTCCAACGCAAAAATGCTGGAGAAAAAGAAGAAAACGCAACACTAAAGGGGAGTCCAAAACGCAAGGGGAAAGCACAAAAAAACGTTGGGAGGTTTTAATTGGTATAGTAACAAAAGTTGAAGACATCACGCTACAGGGAGGCACAAAAATGACACTACAGTAGAGGAAACGAACAAGGACAGCTGAAAACGTTGAAGAGGCTGGCGTAGAAAATGGAGAAAAAAAAATGTAAGCAGGAGGTGGCTAGAAAACAATGAAATAGCTGGTAGCAACTTGAAGTGTGGAAAACTCACGTTGAAGTTGCCAGCATATCCTTCTAAAACAAGAAGCCTCCATACTTGACTCACACAAAAATACACTCTTTATCCACATGTTGACTGTTGGACCCCGATCTTTTATTGGAAATTAGAAATATTAGAATAAAATTTAAATGAGTGTTTTTGGATATGAATTGTGTTATAGATGTTATTATGCTTTACGGAAATTGATAAGAAAAGAAAATGATTAGTTTGGATGGCTTTGATATTGAGAAGATTTATATGGGTTATGAGAGCAAAGTGAATGAGTTGATTAAGTTGGAAGTTAAAAGTTAAGAAATAAAGAGAAAAAGTGTGAGCAATTGTAGAATTAAGGAAAGTTTGACTTTTTGGGGATAAAAGTTGACCTTTTGATTTAGGTAGAATTTGAGAAAAAGATCTTAATGAAACTTGTAGCTTCTGTCGAGATATTTCTGTCGCTATAAAGTTTGATATTTTTTGATATCGGGAGTAAAAGTTATGATCAGTCAAAGTTTGTCTTGTAAAAATGTCTCTAAGTGTACATTTAGGTGTACTCGGCTTTGAGGCCACTTGTCGTACGAATTTAGTCTGAATTGGAGTAAGTGGTCTACATGAAAGTTGTAGCTTGTCTGTTAATCTTTCTGACACTTTAAAGTACGCAATTTTTGGATGTGGGAATTGGAAGATATGAAATTGTGAAGTTGTTGTGTTAGTAAGTAAAGTTGATTTGTTGATAAGCCATCCTAAGTGAAGGATTATGTATGCTGTGCTTTGAGGCTAATCATTGGACAGATATGTTTTGAATTGAGTTAAGTGGTCTTCCTAAAAGTTTTAGATTATTTTTTGATCTTTCCATTGATGTAAAGTATGCAATTTTTAGACCATGGAATGCGGAGTTATGATTTTTACAAGTTGCTGTACTGTTTTAGTATGATCATAAGTAGATAGAAACTTTGAAGTGGTTTTGGATTCTCTTAGAGGCCAAATTCATTTTTCTGTCATTCATAAATGTTTTATAGCTTCCTTTGAGCTTTCTATTGATACTAAATTAGTCAAATTTGGAGTTCGGGATCAAGAGTTGTGATTTTTGAAATTTTCGGTTAGATATATATATGAAAAATCCTTTTTGTTTTTGGTATTCTCCTCCCCTAATCTGACCCTTGTTAAATCTGTTGTTTATAACTGTTTTGTCTGACATCCGATTGATTTTATTTTCAAAGCGTTAGATTTCTAAGACAATTATCTTGATCAAAATGGGAAATTATGATTTTTAGGTGATTAAATGGAAAGAGATTGTTTGAACCTAAGTGAGAGGATTGGTTAAAGGTTATGAGTTAGATAATTTTCTGAAGATGGTTCAGTATTTTACGAAATTAGGGATCTGTGGAGATGAAATTGAATTGATTCTTGAGGAAAAATAAAATAAAGACATGGGGATACAAATCATATGAAGGGATCAAAGTTTAATTTAGCCCCTAAGGTGTTCAATTTCTGGAGTGAAGTTTGGCGTAAGGTTTAGTCATGGTTAAGTTCAGATCTGATAGTATTTTGGTCATAAATCCTTCGTTTCTAAACCGATTTGAGTGTTTTTGGTATCGTTGGAAACGTAAGACATAGAGGAACACTTCTCTAGAAGTAAGTGTTACCAACCTATTTCGTTTACCTATTCAAAATTAGGATGCAAGATGTTAGTTTTTAAAGGTTAAATGAAGGGAAATTTTGGAAGTTCACTTAAGTTCTTATATTTTAAGGCTATTATGGAGGGGAAATTAGGTCTTTTAGTATTCATTAAATGGGCATGATGTGGCTGTCATTTTTGTTAAGAAGAGAAACACGATGGTTTTGAAAAATAGAAGAAACAAAAATAAGAAGAGAGAAGGTAGAGGCATTCGGTGGAGAGAAGAATGAAGGAAGAAGAGAAAGGTAACTAGGGTTTCAGGTTTTTAAGTTCTCAGGCAAGGTTTTTCATTGATTTCAAAGGGAAAAAAGGTTGAAGAAGATGATAGCTTTCTGTGGAGTCCAACAATACCGAAAATGGAGGAGGAAAGAGGTAAGAGAAAGTTTTGAGTTTTGAGATTTTGATGACTTCTTAGTTTAGATTCCTTAGAAATGTTATGGGATTATGTTTCCTAAGCTCAATTTAGGAGATAGCATGGTTTAATTGGTTCAATTTTGGATTATTGTGAATTACGTTTTATGTCAATTTTTGCGATTTGGAGATTTTAGAAATTCTTGCTTTAGATAGCTTGGAAAAATGATGGTTTTGGGTTTCCTATAGTTAATTTTGAGGATTATGCCAATTATGATGTTGAATTTGGATGATTATGGCTTAGGAAATTTTAAATTGGAGGAAAGAAGAAAGACTTTGGAGAATTGAAACTATGGACAAGTTTCTAGCACGGATTTAAGGTGGATAATATGTTTATGTTTTGATTTATAAGCCAAGTATGTGATTTCGAAAAATCAAGAATGAGAAAGGCTTTGAAAATTTATTGTTTATGATTTCGAAAAATCAAGAAGAAAATCAAATAATTGCAAATTGATGTTTCAGAATGATTGGATAAATGACTACAATTGTTTCAACAATTTAATAAAATGTTTTCAATTGTTTCATTCATTGATTTTGAATGATTTGAGCAACTTGATGTGTTTGGATGTTTTAATAATTGCTATCATTGTGCATTCTTGAATGATTGAGATTGATATGTGAATTTTTGTGTGACTTTGAGTTTTGGATTGTAAAATATTTGGATTTGCAATGTATCTTGTGCATCTTTAAAAAAAAAACAAACACAAAAATGTAGTATTGTATGTTTTGAATTGACAAAAAGAATAAGTTGAGGTTGCTTCCATTTGATGTATTTTTGGGATTTTTTGGATTGGATTGGTAGTTGGATAATTGAGAATGATGGAGATTGAAGTGGTTTTGTGCAGGTATTGGAGTTTGGATGGAAAATTGAAGAAGCTGGCTAGATGATGTTTTAGGGGAAGTGCTGTCAAATTTTTTGAAAAAATTTGAAAAAAATTTGACAGCAACTTTGTTTGTAATTTTGACCCTCTTAGTGTTTGAACTGGATTGGGAGGTCTTCTTGAAGATTGTAGTACATGTTTAGATCTTTCCAATGGTTTATAATATGTCATGTTTGGACTTAGGATGAAGAAGTTATAGGGTTTGAAAGTTTTCAGCTACTGTTGATGTGCCATTTTATGGCAGTAACTTTGGAAAGGAATTTCGCCCTTTTCGAGCCTTCTTTGATTTTAGCATCCATCTTAAAAGATGTAGAGTATCGTTTCATCTTTCCATTGATATATAATATGAAATTTTTGGAGTTAGGAATAAGAAGTTATGAAGTTTAGAAATTTACCGTTACTGTTCACGTGGACTGTTCACATGGTCATTATAGGCAGTAACTTGGAGTGAGTTCTTACCTATCTAAATGACGAAATTGATGTTTTCTCCCTTCATGAAATTTGTAAAGAATCTTTTCATCTTTCCATTGATGTATAATATGCAATTTTTGGAGTTAGGAATAAGAAGTTATGAGGATGGGAAGAATACAACTACTATTCATATGGTCATTTTACTGTTTAAATGGTCTTTTAATGGTAGTAAATTTGGGAGAGTTTTTACCTCCCTTAGAGACTAAATTAAGTTTTACATCCTTCATGAAAGATGTAGATGGCCTTTTATTCTTTCCATTCATGTATAGTATGTCATTTTTGTACTTAGGAGTAAGAAGATATAAGGTTTGGGAAAATACAGTTAATGTTGAAGCTTTCCAAATGAAATCAGTGGGCAAAGACTTCGATTGAGGTTTTGACCCTCTTAGAGTGTGAATTAGTTTGGAGAGTCTTCTAGAAAAATTTAGTTCATGTTAAGAGTTTTCCATTGGTGTATAAAATTTCATGTTTGGACTTAAGAGTAAGAAGATATAAGGTTTGGAAAAATACTATTCATGTTGTCAAAATGACCATTATGGCGGAAACTTTGATTGGTTGTTTGAACAGCATAGAATTAGATTTCGACAAGAGGGCCTTCTTGAAAAAATATAGTTGAAGTTTAATCTGTTTGGAATAATTGAGAATTTCTATGTGAGATTGTAAATGTCAATTTGTTTGATAAGACATAATATGAAAAATCAAGCTTTCGAAATGTGCCTTCGGGCAATCTAATTTCCATATATGAATTTGTGTGTTATGTGGGTTTGGTTAGGTCCCATAAGTTAGAGTCAGTGCACTGGTCTCGTTTTTTAAAGGCTTCTCCCGCCTTTCCGCTAGTGGCACTAGAGTTCCGATTTCGGACTCCCATAAGTTCACGGCTGCACAGGACCGCTATGCGAGACTGTGCAGTACGTTCTGTTTGGACCGAAACCAAACCATTCTGACATGTTATGTGATTTTTGATTTATTTATAATGTTATGAAATTATATGTTCTTGCATTCATGTTTTCGATTATATTTATGAATTTTTGAAAAGTTTTAGAATTTCAAGAAATGAAAATTTGAGGTTTGAAATTGTGAAAGATTGAAAATTTCAGTATTAATGATTTGTAAGGTGGAAAGGTTTAAGAAATACATTTTTGAAAATTTTGCTAAATGGTAATTGTTTTGAGAAATGATTTTTGCTTATTTTTCAATTTATAAATATGTTATCCACGAGCTGTCTAGCTCACCCCTCTTTCATCTCCATCTCTAGGTATCGAGCGGGAGATTGGATGAAAGAAAGTCAAGACTTTGTTTCGATTTTGTATGTCTTATGTCTTATGTATTTTGGATTTTTGGCATTGTTTATGGCTTGGAAAGCCATTCAAGTTTGTAGTGTATCTATTTCGGAATGTAAATGATTTATGGAATTATGTATTAAATTTGAGATATAAATTTGTGCATGGTTATGATATATGAATGGGATTGATTAAATTATGGTTTTGGATATAAGTTGGTATATGATTATGGAATTGGGTTATGTAAGTAAATTTTGGATATAAATGGGGTTGTGTATGTATAGAGATATGATTATGACTATGATGTGAGATTCTGGATAATGAGATTGATTATGTTGGTTGATTGAGAATTACTGAAGTGATAGGTATAGATTTGTGTTTGTTTGCGTTGGTTGGTGTTGAGATTCTGGACAGGTGGTCTGATGTCTTTGTGTGATTGAGTTTGGTTTATAGAAGTGTATTTTGAACCCTTTTCAGGTTTGGATTTCTTAGAATACAACCATTATGCTGCCCAATTTTTGTGAAATTGGGTGGGGTTGGTTTGTATATAAGTTATGTGTGAGAAATTATGGTAAATGAAATAATAGAAATTTGATTAAATTGATGAGTCAAGAGATATGTATGAAAGAATAAGAATAAGAATTAGAGTGATTAAAGATGATTAGAAAGCAAAAGAAAAAGAAAAAAAATTTATACCGGATTTTCGGATTGATAGTGTCTATAAGGTTTCCAACGCGACACGACACTTTTCTAAAGTTTTGATTCGCGGATGTCGGAATTCGTTTCAGTTTGTTTAAGCATTTTGTTTTCATTATTTTCGAGCGAATCCGAAAATTTGTTTCGATTAAATTAGAATTCGTTCCGTGTTTTCGCTTCGTTTTTTTTTCGTTTTCGCTTCCTTCGATTCGCGTCCACTTCGTTTCCATTATGATTTCTGATCCATTCGTTTGGTTCGCTTTTCGTTATCTGCTTTTTGTTTTTCCATTCCATTTTTTGATTGGGATCTGGTTCCGAGATTGGGTCCCAACAGTTATGGTATTAGAGCCTAGTAATAGGATCTTACATGGGCGCATATGTTTGTGAAGAGTGTAGATGGATAGGATTGAATTAGTAAGAATGTGAAAATGATGTGAAAGTATTTCATGAAATACTTGGAGAATTAAATTGATTGTTTGATCAAAGTGACAAAAGATGATTGATTTTAGGTTTATGATTATGAAATTGATATTAGAATTCCATGATGAATTTGGATGACTTGCTTTTGGATATATATGTATGAGATGAAATGAGGAATGTTTAAAAGATAAGATAAAGGATAGAAATATATGTATGGCAGTTCAATAGGTTAATTTTGAATGATGATTGGTCAAAATTAAGGTTATTAAGCAGTGGACCATTGACATATGTTAAGAAATCGTGTTTTTGATAAGTGAAAAATAGTGATTAAGTTAAGAATATATGTGATGAGAAATTAGATAAGAAAGTAATTTGACAATTATTAAGAGGATGTGTTACTTGATGATTAAGTATGAATTTCAAGAACAAAATTCTTTTAAGAGGAGGAGAAATGTTGGACCTTGATCTTTTAGTGGAAATTAGAAATATTAGAATGAAATTTAAATGAGTGTTTTCGGATATGAATTGTGTTATAGATGTTATTATGCTTTAAGGAAATTGATAAGAAAAGAAATTGATTAGTTTTGATGGCTTTGATATTGAGAAGATTTATATGGGTTATGAGAGTAAAGTGAATGAGTTGATTAAATTGGAAGTTAAAAGTTAAGAAATAAAGAGAAAAAGTGTGAGCAATTGTAGAATTAAGGAAAGTTTTGACTTTTTGGGGATAAAAGTTGACTTTTTAATTTAGGCAGAATTTGAGAAAACAATCTTCATGAAACTTGTAGCTTCTGTCGAGAGCTTTCTGTAGTTATAAAGTTTGATATTTTTCGATATCAGGATT
The DNA here is from genome assembly GCA_026413385.1 of Erythroxylum gracilipes. Classification (NCBI taxonomy): domain Eukaryota; kingdom Viridiplantae; phylum Streptophyta; class Magnoliopsida; order Malpighiales; family Erythroxylaceae; genus Erythroxylum; species Erythroxylum gracilipes. The sequence continues at coordinate 10,812 of JANZLC010025624.1, forward strand.
AAAAGTTATGATCAGTCAAAGTTTGTCTTGTAAAAATGTCTCTAAGTATTAATTTAGGTGTACTCGGCTTTGAGGCCACTCGTCGTATAGATTTAGTCTAAATTGTAGTAAGTGGTCTACATAAAAGTTGTAGCTTGTCTATCAATCTTTCCGACACTATAAAGTATGTAATTTTTGGATGTAGGAATTGGAAGATATGAAATTGTGAAGTTGTTGCGTTAGTAAGTAAAGTTGATGTGTTGATAAGCCATCCTAAGTGAAGGATTGTGTATGTTGTGCTTTGAGGCTAATCGTTGGACAGATATGTTTTGAATTGAGTTAAGTGGTCTTCTAAAAGTTTTAGATTATGTTTTGATCTTTCTATTGATGTAAAGTATGCAATTCTTGGACCATGGAATGTGGAGTTATGATTTTTACAAGTTGCTGTACTGTTTAGTATGATCATAAGTGGACAGAAACTTTGAAGTGGTTTTTGATTCTCTTATAGGCCAAATTGATTTTTCTATCCTTCATGAAAGTTTTAGAGCTTCCATTGAGAATTCTATTGATACTAAATTTGTTAAATTTGGAGTTCAGGATCAAGAGTTGTGATTTTTGGAATTTTCGGTTAGATATATATATGAAAAATCCTTTTTGTTTTTGCTATTCTCCTCCCCTAATCCGACCCTTATTCAATCTATTATTTATAACTGTTTCGTCCGACATCCGATTGATTTAGTTTTTAAAGCGTTGGATTTCTAAGACAATTATCTTGATCATAATGGGAAATTATGATTTCTTAGAGATTAAATGGAAAGAGATTGTTTGAACCTTAGTGAGAGGATTGGTTAAAGGTTATGAGTTAGATAATTTTCTGAACATGGTTCAGTATTTTGCGAAATTTGGGATCTGTGGAGATCCAATTGAATTCATTCTTAAGGAAAACTAAAAAAAGACATGAGGCTACAAATCAAGTGAAGGGATCAAAGTTCAATTTAGCCCCTACGGTGTTCAATTTCTGGAGTGAAGTTTGGCGTAAGGTTCAGTCATGGTTAAGTTCAGATCTGATAGTATTTTGGCCATAACTCTTTCATTTCTGCCGATTTGAGTGTTTTTATTGTCGTTGGAAACGTAAGACATAGAGGAACACTTATCTAGAAGGAAGTGTTAACAAATTATTTCAAATCATGCTTGCAGAAACAAAAGAATATGTGGAACCAGAGTCAAATAGAATATACACATAAGAATGAAAGAGCTGAGCCATACGAGTCACAACTTTAGGTACGGCTGCAGCTACCTCCCGAGTCATAGCAAACACCCTTACCTGTGGTTGCCCTCTCGGTCTCCTTGGAGGAATAGGCTTCTTCACTGACCCAGAACTGCCCACCCTAGCAGCTGGCCTGGTTCCCACTATTTCTGCTCTCTTCGGTACCTGTGGCTGAGATCCTTCCCCTCTGGCCATCAGAGGACAGCCTCTAATCCGGTGTCCCTTCTCTCCACACTTGAAACAGGCACCCAACAGCTTGTAACACTCACCCGATGTAACTTCCCACAATGCTCACATTGGGGGTTCTGGTTTTTGCTTTTCTCTATTCTGCTATTTCCTCCTACTGAGGAGGCTTGTACTAACCCTGCCCTAAACTGCTTGCTCTGCTGAGGGTCACTACTGCCTCCCTGACTATGAGTACGGGCACTCTTCTCACCCCTGTCAGCTGTCTGAACACTACCCCCTCTCCTGGATGACTGCTCTCTGCTCTTTCTCTTCCTACTCACCTCCTGCCTAATGTTCTCCAGCTTCTCAGCCTGGAGTGCAGCATCCACCAGTTGCTGATAATCACATAAATTGTGAATAATTACCTTCTCTTTAATTCCCAGGTGGAGGCCTCCCTCAAACTTGCGGCACTTGTCTTCTTCACTGTCCATAATATGAGCTGCATATCTAGATAGCTGAGTGAACATCAGCTCATACTCACTCACAGACATCTCCCTCTGAGTCAGATTTAAGAACTCCCTAGCCTTCTCCTGCATATAGACCCGGGAGAGGTATTTCTTCTTGAATAACTCCCAAAAATCCCTCTATGAAAGCACTGGTGGCATAGCCTTACTCTGTGGCACTGACTCCCACTAGTGAAGAGCATCCCCCTGCAATAAACTCACTGCATACTCTAGCTTCTCCTCATCTGAGCACTTCATTTGCACAAGGACCCTCTCTGTCCTCTTCATCCAAGATTCAGCTTCCTCTGGATTGGTGGTACTATGAAAGTCTACCGCTCCATACTTTCGTAGCTTGTCATACTGCCCGTCCCTAACCACTGGAGCTAGCACTGGAGCCTATGACCCTTGGCCCATGGCATAGGTGAAAGCCTAGGCAAAGGTTCGGAAGAACTGCTGGTCCATCGTAGGCATAATAGGAGGAGGAGGAGGCGGCGGCTCCTCAGGTTGCACACTAGGTGCCTCTGAGCCAGGAGCAGAGTGTGTGCCCACATCTTGTGGAACATGCGACTCATCTGTGCTCCCCTGGCGAGAGCTAGAGCGAGACCGAGCTCCTCGAATTCTACTCCGAGGTGGCATATTTACTCATTCAAAATAAAACCAGTGAAAAACTTTAGTTCTTGTAAAAACAATTTTCGAAGTGTTTCGAACGATGTAAATCATGCAAAATCAACATTTAGTCATGTAAAATAATTTAAAACAATGCTAAGCAATGTAAATAATGCAAATAATGCAATTTAAAAGAATGTATAATAGGTCATAAAAACCCTAATGTCTCCCTAAACCCGGACCTAAACCGAAAGGCTCTGATACCGTAAGTGTTGGAACCCCACCATGGTGAGACACATGTCTGACGTTTTACGTGACACCTGGACTCGTAACCCACAATGGAGGGATTCCTCACCACAGAAGAAACTCAAAACGAGCTTATTTCATTTCATCCCCAACAAATCTTGAAAATTCACCTTAATCTCGCTCAATAAAATTTATCTGCTTAGGGCCCAAAATTGAATCCGATTCTTAAGCTAAAATGAAATTCCATGTCTTTAGATTCATTAGAAACAAAAATCACCTCAATCGGATCTCTGTAGATCGAGAAATCGCCCAAATACGAAATTATATTCAATATCTCCATACGATTAGCTCCCTTTGATTAAATTTGTAAATCTCAACTCAAACCCGAAAATTTTAAATTTTTCATAAAAGGGTATAATTTTTTAAAAAAAAAACCAATGATTCGAAAACCGAGTAAATTAGAGGTCAAACAAAAAAGTTATAAGTGAAAAAGAGGAGGTTTAATTTTGGAAAAAGGAAAAAAATCAGAAAAGAAAATAAAATTGAAAACGCGCGAAAAGGCGTTGCTAGCGCACGGGCCGCTCACAATTTCGAGCGCTCGTGACCACGAGCTGCTCGTGGGGGCGAGGCCCTTGCCCTAGCGAGGGCGCCTGCGGGGCGAAATTCAAATTTTTTTTTTAATATTGAAGTAAAGTATCTGAATCTTTGAAAATTCCTAGCTCTTCACCCTGAAATCCAAAATTCGTAAATTTGGTATCAATAAAAAGGTAAAATGAAGCTCTACAACTTCCATGAAGGATTTAAAAACTAATTTGGACATTAAGGGGGTCAAAAGTAACTTCAAAATTTCTGCCAAATTTGAAATTATCCTACACAAAACCAGAAGTTTGAAAAATCATATCTTTTAAGACAATAGCCTAAAAATGTCACATTTTACCTCAATTGAAAGATAAAAAGATGATTTACAAATTTCATGAAGAAAGAAAAAATCAATTCAGTCATTAAAAGAGGTAAAAACTCACTCAAAGGTACTGCCTATAAATTGACCATATAAACAGTAAAATGACCATGTGAACAATAGCTGAATTTTTCCCATCCTCATAACTTTTTATTCCTAACTCCAAATATTGCATATCATATATCAATGGAAAGGAAAAAGGACAATATACATCTTTTATGAAGGATACAAAAGTCAATGAAGGCTCTAAAGAGGTGAAAAACCCTTCCGAAGATATTGCCTGGACAATACCTTATCTAACAGTATCTGCAATCTTTCAACCCTTATAACTTCTTAATCCTAAGGCCAAATGTGACATACTATATACCAATGGAAAGCTCTAAGCATGAACTACAACCTTCAAGAAGACCCTCCAATCCAATTCACACTCTAAGAGGGTCAAAACCTCAGTCAAAGTTTTTGCCTCTTATAAAAAATTTGGACAACACCTCCCCTAAAACTCAACTAGCCAAAATTTTCAACCCAAACTCCATCACCTGCACAAAATTTCAATTCCTACAATCTTCAATCTCCCAAAACACAAACCAATCCATATATATACCCAACACTAACTCAAATGGCAGCAACCACACTCCTATACATCTAATCATTTTCAAACTATAAACCAACACATTTTAAAGCAATATATACAAGAATGCTTTACAACTCAGTTTTCTTGCATTTACATGAAAAACATAGGTTAATACAAAGCTTTAGAGGGCATTTTAGCCCTAATACAACAAAAGTATCCAAAAGTTAAGTTACAAAGAAAATGACATAACCAAATAACTTTTTTGCTAAAATGCATTTAAAGCTTTGGTGCTAAAATCTAACTTCCAAAATCAACATATAACAGGAGTAATGCCTTGATCCGGTGCCTTTACTCATTTCCTTGCTCGACGTCTGTGGAAGGGAAAAGGGGTGTGAGCTCGACGGCTCAGTAGGTAACAATTTAATAATTAAGAACAAGCAAAAATATTCTTTATCCATTCATTTTCAAAGCAAGAGTATAGTTAAGTTTTGATTCCTTTTCTAAAAAGTGAGTTGGATTCTGAAAACGGGATCCAACATTTAAAGAATGAAAAAAAAATTAATACGGGTTTCAGTTTGGCTTAGTCTAAGGTTTCCAACGTGATAAGCTTTCTAAAGTTCACGTTTCGGATGTCAGAGTGTGATTTTCAGTTTGATCGAACTGTTTGTTTGCTTCCGATTCGATCGTTCGATTCGTTTCGCTTTGTTATTCGTTCTTTCGATTTTATTTGTGTTTTTGTTTTGCTTTTGGGCCCACCATTTTCGCTTTGGGCTTTTGTTTTGTCTTTCCGTTTGCTTTCCGCTCTGTTTTTTCGGTTGGGGTCCGGTTCTGAGATCGGGTCCCAACATTTATGGTATCAAAGCAAGATTATAGTTAAGTTTTGATTCCTTTTCTAAAAAGTGAGTTGGATTTCAGAAACAGGATCCAACATCTAGGCTGTTACAAGTGGTATCAAAGCTAGTTCCCAACCTAATGTGCTAGCTTAGTACGCTGGGCCCTAAAGGAGGGGTGGATTATGAGATCCTATATCGGTTGGAGAAGGGAACGAAATATGCCTTATAAGGGTATGGATACCTCTCCACCATAGACACGTTTTTTTAGGGGTGGGAAAAGCAAAACCATGAGGGACTTGGCCCCAGGGGCAGCTCAAAGAGGACAATATTTATGGGAGAGTGGTATGGGTTATTTCATAAATACTCTATTCATCAAATCCATGAATACAGCTTGAGCATTAGTTAACTCTAATGGCATCACCAAGAATTTATAATGTCTATAACGGGTTCTGAATAAAGTCTTCGGAACATCCACATCCTTTATCCAAAGTTGATAGTATCCTGATCACAAATCTATCTTTGAAAATACTTCTACATCTTTTAATTGATCAAACAAATCTTTTATCCTTGGAAACAGATACTTATTCTTCACTGTGACTCTGTTCAATTGCCTATAATAGATACACATCCAAAGAGTACCATCTTTCTTCTTAACAAACAGAACCGGTGCTCCCCAGGGTGAGACACTGGGTCGAATGAACCCCTTATCTAGTAGTTATTGCAATTGAACCTTCATCTCCTTCAATTCAGTAGGAGCCATCCTGTACGTTGCTCTAGATATAGGGGCAGTGCTAAGCATAACTTCAATAGACAACTCCACTTCCCTTTCAAGAGGGAGTCTGGGTAGCTCTTCAGGAAACACATCTGGAAATTCACTCATCATTGGAATATCTTGCAATTTATCACCCTCCTTCTTAGAATCAAACACAAAAGCTAGATAAGCTTCACACCCTTTCCTAAGGAACTTCTGAGCTTGCATAGCAGATACCACATTAGTCAGAGAACTAGTGTGGATGCCATGCACTATTATTTTAGGTTGATCAGGATTCCTAATCACAACCATCTTAGCATTACAGTTAACCACTGCCTGATGCTTGGTTAACCAATCCATACCTAAAATTAAATTAAATTCATGAAAAGGCAATCTAATCAGATATGTTATATTTTCACATCTTTAGATCATAATAGGACAGTTTTTATACACCTGATTAACCAACACACTACTACCCAAAGGACTAGTCACATGAATGTCATAGTCTAACTAATTTACAGGCATCTCTTTATCAAGAATTTCTCCAACACAAATAAAAGAATGAGTGGATCCAAGATCAATCAAAGCATGCATTTTAGAGTTAAAAAAGAGAAATAGTACCAGCAATGACTTCAGGTGCGTCCTAATCCTTGCAAGCTTTCAAAGCATAAGCTTGAGCTGGAGCAAAAGGTATGGCAAGTCGATCAATAGTTTCTGAATGAGTACTCAGATTAGGTCTGAACTGACTAGATCCTCGATGACCTCTACCTCCTTCTCTATTTCTAGCAAATGCATAAGAGGCCTCCCTACTAGCTTGTGATGTCTGAGACTGTCTTATAGGGCAATTGGCTATCAGATGCTCAGTACTGTCACATCGAAAACATGCACCCATAGCCCTCCAACAAGTGCCCCAATAATGTATGGAGCAATAAGGGCACTCTGGAGCACCAAGATCTCAGCCTACAAAGGAACCCCTACCAAAAGCAATCAGTGAGGGAAAGTTTTGTCGCCTTCCACGAGCTACAGATCTTTGAGTAAATTCCAATGTAGAGGAAACACCTTTATGACTCAATTTGCTCGAGGACTGACCTCCTCTAACAAAGCCCCTACGCTGAGCCCTTTCTCTCTTCACCATCTCTTCCTTCTCTAACTTAATAGCAGCTTGCACCAGTTGTTGGTAACTCAATTTCCACAAGAGAGTGAATACCGTATGATGCTCTTTGATCAAACATTCAGACCATCCTCAAACTGATGACACCAAAACTGCTAAGTAAGTTCAGGTGCGTACTTACTAAGATGATTAAACTCCCTATTGTACTCAACAATAGATAGGTTTCTCTACTTCAGGTTCAAGAACTGCTTCCACTTCTTCTTTCTAAAGGCTTCCATCACATACTTGGCTTTAAACTATTAAGAAAATAAATCCCAAGTTAGAAGCTTCGATAACTGAAAATTCCTCAAAACAAACTTCCACCACTTATAGGCTGCTCCCTAAAGAAGAGAGACAACACAGTTCACCATCTGATATGGTGGACAACTAATTTCATCTAACACCCTTTTCACCTTCTCTAACTAGAATTCAGCTCTTTCAGACTCCTCCAGAGATGTTCCAGTAAATTCCTCAGCTCCATACTTTCGCAACTAATCAATCGGAGCCTTGGGTACTGTCATTCGATGTAGTAAAGTCATCATGCCTTGCGAGAGCTTAACCAAAGCCTCCCCCTAAGCTGGAGGTAGAGGAGGTGGCACTTCACCTTCACCTCGATTGACCTCAGAGGGTCCCGATATAGACGGATAAGATCACGCAGGATTATTACTTTCTGTAACCTCATCAACGACTTCATGAGATCATTCTATACTCAAATCTAAAACCAAAACATTGAATAACCCGCATTAGGCCAAACACAACTCTTATATCCACGTATAAGTAAAGTTAAGCGCTGGTTAAACCAGAATTGCCTAAACCATACTCTAGTACCAAACAATGTAACACCCAAATACCCCCTAAAAGGATATATGAATGTCACACAAAACAAACCCAAGCATATCAAGGTATTCTAAAAATTCCTTGAAAATAAGGCAACACATTTCACATTCATAATTGTGAAGTTATATACAGAACATAACATACTTATCAAAATGCATGCCTTAAACATAATCCATCCTATAATAAGGTTATTACAAACCATTAAACAAAATATAAACTATCTCATATTATCATATACAACTTAAAAATAAACTTAATTATACATCTTTAAAAAAAACAAAAGACATTCTTCTTAGCCACTGCGATTGTCTTTGTCCTAGTCTTTAAACCTTTTTATCAGAACCTACACAGAGGCAAAACCACCTTATTAAGCATATAGCTTAGTAGGAAATAACTAAACAAGATATAAACTAGTGACTGTTTCTAACAGTCGTCTAGCATTCATATGAATTGAATCATGTTAAATCACATACAACCTTTAATTGTTCAAATTAAAGAACATCCCACATTATTTGCATCAGAACAAAAAAAAAACATATCAAAACAGGATATACTTGCTTTAGAACAAAACGTATAAGTATCCAAATAGAATCCCATAATATCAAAATATAACTTTAAAGTATCAGAACAAAACTTGATTATGTCATAACAGAACTTGATAATATCAGAACATAATTTAGTTGTATCAGATCTGAACATAAAACAAGTTAGACTGCTAATCCTTTTTATAGAAGTAGGTAATGGGACTAGAACAGAAGATACCATGATTGGTATCATAGAACAAGAGAGACTTATGTCTCAGTATCAGAAGATACTATTGTGTCAAATATCAGGACATTGAAGTGTCGATATTAGGAGACATCGAAGTATCAATATCAGGAGACATTAAAGTGTCAAAGGAGTAGCTGCAAACCCTTTTAGGCATGCCTATTTACCTACGACTAAGACTTAACAGTTTTAAAACAATCAATTTCATATTTCAAAATCACAAGCAAATAATGTAGTGTATAACATATGTCTTTATTTCATTTATCTCAAATTGAACATATTCACTCCCTTTTGATCAAACTCAATATGCCTTATAAACATAAGCATTTGCATCAATATATCAATGAAACATTAAGTCATTACATATTACATAACGTTATAAAAACTCCCAATTCATAAACATCTATATCCAATTCACATCACATAAAACCCTTGGAACACATTTGTATTCTTAAGAGCACATTCATCTTGAACATACCATACATTTTAACATTAGACACATTATTTGTTACCCACACATTCCTTAAGTAATTACCTCAATTAACAATCCACAACTAAATTAACTATTACTCAATTAATATAACATCATCTAGGTTCATTTTCAAGCTCAATGAAGTCCATTTAAACTATTATTAAGTGTCTTAACCTTATATATGTCAACAATTGCACAAAACCAAGTTTTTCACCTTCCTAATCCTTGTTCATGACCGTGGGAATATGCGTTATAATTCCCACGATTGTGGGATGAGTGAACCAAAGGTTCACTCACCCACAATCTTCAAACTGCTTCTAACACTTGACTCCTTCATACACCTTCAACACCCCTTCACCATAGTTCATCAATTCCACTTCAGTTCCACCATATTCATACCTCCATTCCACATCAAATTCATGTCCAAAACCAATTCAAAAATCATTCATTAAGAAACTTACAAATCAACATATTCCACACATCAAAACCATATTAGAAATTATCATACAAGTATCATTTTCCAGCATTCATTTAACATCATCTTATCACATATTCTATTTGATTCAAGTATCAAACATTTTATATTATAACATGAAATCAAATTTTGCATTCCCTTACCTTCTTAACTTCAAAGAACAACTGCAAAGAAGCAAGCCAACTAGTCTTCCAAGCAACCAAACATGGCTCCTAGCCCAAGGTGCAAATTTTAGCACCAAGAAGACAATATCACATAAGATAGTAGGATCTACTTCCTTGATGTAGTATCTTGCAAGAACTCTAAGTGATGATGATCCAAATTGAATAAAAATCCAGAAATTGTGAGTGAAAGAGTGGGTTTCGTTGGTGACATGAGAAAAAGAGAGATGAACATAGCAGAAAATGAACAGCAGAAACAAAACCAATGTTAGAGACATGCCATGTGTAAGATAACTCATCTTGCTTTAGGGATAATTGTTACATAAAGACAAAAGTCACATGTCCTCTCCCTAGCTAGCACACATGTTCTTCTATGAGGCTTCCAAATGTCATAATTATGCTAGGCCATTTTTCACTCAATGATGTAGACTTAGTCATTCAAAATATTCACGTACCAACTTGATTTGCCACTTAACAATTTTCCTAGTCCAAATGTACATTTTAATACCTCAATTCTCTATTGGTATCAATTAATTCTAAATCACTAAATACAATACATTAAACCAAAATTCAAGTCATGCAATTCTCAATCATATCATAATTTTTAATACCTATCATATACGCACTTTCATGAACATGTAACATTCCTACTAGGGTACAATTTAGGGCCTTACAAAGCAACTAACTTATCCTCAGTCTGAACAGTTTCTTAAAAGTAGTAACTAACTGTGAATCTGGACAATTTCTTGTTTTTCCTTCATTACGTCTTTATGCTTGTACTTGACTATTTCTAACCCAAGAGTGCTTTGGTACTATGGATTTCTGCTGTTGGAAATTTAACGTAGAGTGTATGGTTTTTCGTTTTTGACTCCTTTGAAACATCATTTTTAGCAACTTGTAATATTTCGTTCTTATATATCCTATAACCCCGTAAAAATTACATGTAGGTATAAACCTCCGATTCTTCCTTGAGATTTCTTGTTGGACAAATCTAGTTGCATTATTTTTCCCATCATTCACCTTTGTAGCCAATGCTTAAAGATCCCCTTTAATCTTATCGATTTCCAGCAATTGTTCTAATTTTTCTGTACCTCCATTTAACATTCTTATTCCTTTTTTCGTACTGACAAACTTTAATTTTGTTTCACCAAGCTCACCTCATGTGGACAACAAGTTCTCTAGATCTTGAATGATGTTCTTTATGGAGAGGTTTTCCTTTTTTAACTTTAATTTTTCTTGCATGTTTGCACACCCATTTTTCTTACATTAATTTATAGGCTTTATAGATATCCTCCTTTTCGTCATCTAAACCACTGTCATCACTGTCATAGATGGAGCTTTGAGCTGATTCGTCTGTGTTTTCCAAAAATTTTCTAATTTACTCACTTTTTTGTTATTGGTTACTTCCTTTTTGGTTATTATTAAGTAAGAAACTGGACATTTGCTGTATAAAGTAACTAACACAACACTATACACAACTTCTTCTTTACTGCTATATTCACTTTCGGATTCATTCTCACTCCAAGTACTCGTATAGGATTTCCCTTCTCTCTTCTTTAAGGTGTTAGCACATTCCGCTTCCACATACTTTAACCACTTACTGAAATATCTTGTCAATAACTCTATATCCTCATTCTCATCAGGTTTATTTTTTAAGTCATTCACGGCTTTACCAATCTCGGCTTGCAATGCCAATCCTGTGTTCCTCTTTTGTTTGCCCCTTAATGAATTCATCTCAAAATTAATAAGAATTCAAATTACCTTATCCAATAGCAATTCATTGATATCATGAGCTTCCTCGATTGTTGCAATTTTTGGTATGAACCCTGGAGACAACAATCTTAATGTCTTCTTAACTAGTTTCAGTTTAGAGTACTTCTTCTTGAGTTAATGTGCTTGGTTTGCTATGTCACACAGTCTCTTATGGAAGTCTCCAATAATTTCACTTTCTTCCATCCTCAAGTCTTCAAATCTCACAACCAACATCTGAAGTTTTAAATCTATCACAGATTTTGATCCCTCATGCATAGTTTGCAAAGTGTCTCACACTTCTTTTGCTGATTCATAGGATGATATCATAACAAAGAAACTTCCATTAACTGCACTGAAGATAATGTGCAAGGCTTGAGAATTTCTAAGCACTCTCTCTTCTTTAGCCCTTGTTCACTTAGATGCATCTTTAAGTACTGCTTCTCCCTTTTCATCAGTCGTCACTAGATGTGTCTAGCCATTTATACCTAGTTCCATGCCTTTGTTCCTTATGTCTGAATGAATACTCTCATCCATAATTTCCACTAGGAAAATTTGAACCATCTAACAACGGTGACCTGATGATTGATGTCCCTTCTTTTATAGACATAATTACGAAACACGAATCTGCACCAACTTGACATACCAAGTTCTAATTTGGTGACCTGCTCTGATACCAATTGAAAATTCGAAGGGTGTAGTAGTTTCACAAAATCTTTGATTTACCACAGTTGTTTCTAGCACAATCAAAAACTAGAAAAATTAAAGACACAAATATAAATCAACACCAAAATTTGGTAACAAAGTTTGGCACACCTTGTTTACATCTACGAGGCCCTCACCCAACTTAATACTTACACTAACGACAATAGTTTTATACAAGGCTTTACTGAGCCGATACACTCAACCCTTGATACTATCTCTCATCCTCACTACTCGTGAAAGTAATTCACATCCAATAACACGACCACCTTATGCGAACCTCAACAGAGGATTTTCTCAACAATGATTGATAATAAGAATGATAATAAAACAACTCAAGTGATTGAAACAATAAAGACATAAGCAAAGACAACACTTAAGATAAACAACAACTCCCCTAGATATGTTGCTTTATCAATGAAAGAATGAAAAGTTGTTCACCAAGAAGTCTGCTGTGAACCTTCAATATAGTCATTGAAAAATCCCACACACAGCAGCCACAGAAACGTCTCAAATCAACAAACATTTCATCAACGAAATGTTAACCTAATAAAGTTGCAATAACTATGACAACTGCTGAAGTTTTTCACACAATACCAACAATAAAGACAGTATATGCAAAGTCACGAAAACTTTTGACATTTTCACACACCAACTCTAAAAACAACAATCACAAAATTAACACTCCATCGACAATGAAGAACCCAATAAAATCATGCAAACACCATAGAAAAACCAGCTTCCAAAATCAACACCATTAACGATTACGCAACCCACTATTTTCGTTGAAGAGAGGTGAAGAATACCTAGCCAAAGGTCACACACAAAGATCAACTCTGCAGCCCTCACACAATCTGCCCAAGGTGCGTTGTGTTCCAAAAATAAATACAGCTGAAAACACTCAATAATAACGACAGAACCAAGGAAGACTCCAACCAAAGACACATTAGCCCAGTCACGTGATTCACCTAAAATTGCAGCTCCAATAATTCAGCCCCTTAAAAACACACTCATTTCAAGAAAACCAATTGTGTTATAAAAGATAAAAATAATATGGTGTGCCACTAATTGTAGATGGTCACATGTGTATTGGGATGGTTTGGTTTT
>JANZLC010025824.1:0-23859 GCA_026413385.1 Erythroxylum gracilipes
TATAATACAACTCATATCCAAAAACACTCATTTCATACATTAACCTCAAATATCATTGAAATTTCTCCAATTCACATTACTTAAATAAAACATTTAACACCACTACTACCTCATTTAATTTCATTTAATAATTCAAATTTTCAAGAAAAAGGGTCGGGGTCCAACTTACCCAACTGGATGCACTTTGGGTCCGTTTGTTACAGGCTAAGTACCGCCTTCCTCCATACCACATCCCACAATCGATAGCTCGCCAGGGAGCCTCGCCTCTGTAGTGCGGTATTGAGGCGAATTGGACAACTGTCCGCTAGGGAATCTCCTGGCGCTTAGGCAATGGTAGGCATATATCCTTCTGGTTGGATAACTGGGTACCAGATTGGGGTCCTCTCATTACAATGGCCACCTCCCCAATCTCGGATGCCATCCTTTACACTAAAGTGGCAGATTTTTGGACTGCTGCTGGCCACTGGAACTGGCTTACGCTCCAGTAATACCTCCCTGAGCCGGTGTGCATGCAAATAGCCACTTTATCCATTAACACCGAGACCCCTCCAAAGGACACCATTTGTTGGGCTCATACTGCCGATGGGAGGTTTACAGTCGCTTCGGCCTTCGAGATCATTGATGATCAGGGCTCGGCTCATCGGTCGTCTCTCTAGGAGTCCATTTAGAAGTGGGCAGAACCCCAACGAATTCGTTCTTTCCTCTGGCTCCTAGCCAAAAACAATCTCCTAACGAACCAACGGTGTGTGACACGTCATCTCACTGGGGATAACACATGTCACGTCTGCAGTCAGGAGGAATCCACCATCTATGTCATGAGCAATTGTCCGTGGGTGACCGCCTTCTGGCAGCAGTTTCCTCGGGGGATAATCCCCACGGATTTTTTCCAACAGGATTTGGTAAGTTGGGTTCATTCCAATCTCAAGCCCCACTCCCTGACACTTCTTGAGGACTGGGCTACCGTTTTCGGCGTTGCTTGCTGGATGCTTTGGTCCTGACACAATCACAACATCTTTGATACAGATTTCGTGTGGCCGGAGTGTGGTCATCGTGCAGTATATGAGTTTGTAGGATGGATCGCAAGGGCGAGGACTGTCGAACACACCATCTTCCCCACGCAGGGCCTTCCACGGGGTAGCCCAGTGGGATGGTCCAAACCACCGAAGGACTGGCTCAAACTCAACACCGACAAAGCAGTTAACCCAGTAACGACCGCGGCGTCAGCAGGCAGATTACTTTGTGATTGGAACGGCACCTGGTGTGGCGGCTTTCTACATCAAATTGGCTAAGCCTCGGCTCTTACTGCTAAACTTTGGGGAGTCCACTTGGGACTTAACATGGCGTGGACGATGGGATTCCGACGTATCATTCTAGAAATTTGGAGGTAATTAATCTTCTCCCTTCCTCCTATACGGGGACTGACCGTAATAATCTTTTGTTGACAGGTACTCGAGACTTACTTCACAAAGCTTAGAAAGTGCAGAACCAGCATGTCCACCATGAAGGAAACCAGTGTGCTGATTCTCTGGCGCATCTCGCGGGCCTGACTAATCCTGGCGTCCATATCCTACCGGCTCCTCCCTTACCTCTTCTTCATAGTCTTCACCACGACAAGATAGGCACTTTATACCGCCGTGCCACGGGCTAGACGCGTGCTTGTTTTTGTTTTCTGCTGTGTTTTCTCCTTGTAACAAAAAAAAAGTTTGTGTAGCTCGAGTTACTACTTAAGTCTCATTTTGTAAACTCCATTTCGAGGCTACTAAAATTATATTGTGATAACTTTGCAGTTGTATCTTTTTCTTAAAACAGTAGGAGCACTTCTTCCTCTAAGCATATTGACATTAAATTATACTTTGTCAATGAGAAAACTGCAATCGTTAATTACTAATAAACATTTTCCTATAAGCAACATATTGGTGGACTCATAAACTAAAGGATTGTCTATGTATGTATTTCATGAACATGTCTCTCACCTAGGAATGTTATGATCCTACTTTTCTTTATTTTAGAGGTAGTTTTTGTTTTATATATGTTTTGTAAGGACTTTGGATTTTGCATAATATGTACATTTATTTTATTCAAGTAGGAGAATATTGAATTAATTAATATGGACTGTCATATTTTTTTAAAAAAAATGAGTTAGGCATATACTATAGATAAAACTATTCCAATATTACAATAAGTTGAAGAAAATACTCTACGATAAAGTAAAGAAACAATACTATCTAATATTAATTACAAAAATAGATTGGAATCTTATGATAATTTAGGACTAACATAATCTTATGACAATTTAACATTTTAATCATGTGCATGCCACAGTTGAGTCATTTATGGGATAGACATTATATTTCTAATTGATGTATTTTGGAATATCATCCAGTTGGGTGTTCCACGACTGTTGAATAAGTTAGTGAATAGGATTCAAAGAGTGGTAATTTTTCCTTTAAAATTTTGTGATTACTAGCTTGCAAAATTTTATTGAATGATCATAGTTCTCATTCAATTTTCATCACCTCCTTAATATTCGTACATGCTTTTCCAAATTATAAAATCTTGTTTTAGTTGGTTGAGATATATTGATATTATTAATTTAGTGTTATTTTTTGTTGCATGAAATATAACAACTATTACATATAATCTTAATTTCATGAAGGTCACAAAAAATTTAATAGAAATGTTATGAACAGAAGTTGATGTATCGGTAAAAGGCACGCCTAAAATGTATTTATTCGCTCGATTCCCCGCTCTAACTCCATCTCTTTTTCAATCTCAACTTAGATATCTATTCTTTGTGGTGCCGTCTCTATGATATCAGATTAAATGTGCATGCTAGCTAAAAGATGAGATTGTCAACTTTGTTTTTATTTACCCGCACCAAACATGATAGGATAATTATTATATATGCCAAAGCTTCCTTTGTATAATGAAGTTATCTAGCCTTTACGCAACTTGCATACTTTCGTTGTCACTTGGACCATTAACTCATTAAGAAGGCCATATCTCTCCTATTTTCAGCCATTAAGAGGTGTTAATGGATTAAGTCAATTACTTCCGGGTTAAAGAAAAAAAAATCAAACAATCTTTTGGTCAAATATCTTAAATGCTGTTATATAATATTTTGGAAAGAAAAGAATACACCATAATAGATCTGGCAAGAAGTTTTTAGCTATTAAATGTATTAACAACAATTTTAATTTGAAAAGGAAAAATATCAAAACTTCCAGACAACTAAAAAACAGGAGTTCCAAGATATTTACGTAAATTCATTGTTCAAGATATATACTGCAACGAATTGACAAGTATCATTTATGATTAAGGTACTCCGTCCTTACGGATAAAGTAAGGTCTTGTAACGAATTCTTTTCCTTTGCTCCATGTTATTCTTTGTTTTCGCTTCTGAATTCTTAACTAGGCACCAAACGGATGGACATATTTGGTTTCTCCATTTGTTCCTTTTTTGAGGGTTTGGATTAACTTAAAACTCGATTATGGAGATAGAAAGTTGTATCTTAAAAAAAAAAAAGAGGGGTTTTTGAATTGAAGAGAACTTTTATGTTATTTTAAGTTAAAAAGTCGTAACTTTGAGCTTCCACACTCTGCATATCAGTTATAAGTAAAAAAGCTTTTGAAATATAAGTATACTAGGTTAAGTAAAATATAAGATATACTGGTTTAAGTTTTATAGGAATGTTTAAATTTTGCGTATATTTTTCATCATATAAATTATTTAAATTTTTGTTTTTTATTCAATTTTATAATATTGTTTAGAAGTATCTAATTAAATAACAATACAGTTATTCAACTTTTAATTTGTTATAAAAATAGCATGTCTTAATTCAATAATTAAGAGTATTGATATGACTTACTACATAAGCAGACCTATTTAACACATGATAAATATGTGGATACTAAAATTTACGTTAAATTTGATAAAGCAAGTACGCGCAAGAGGTGGTGAACTGTATGACCTAAAAAAAATTTTGTAAGTTACTTTCAATTCGTATAAAGACAGGCAGCCTGTTAAAATTTTAAAACAATAGGAACCTATCAGACGATAGAATCCTGTTAAACGACAGGAGCCTATTAGACGATCGAAGCATGCTAAACGATAAATCATATTAAAACAATTTAAAATAGAAGGCGCCTGTTAAAACTGAAAAGAATATCTTGCAAGTTTAAAATAGAAGGAGCGTATTATAAAAGTGAAGGAGCCTCTTGCAGAAATGAAAACACAAATAATATATTACGGAAATTTAAAAGTCAAAAAAAGGGAGAGGAATAACGCAGTCGATTTATACTAGTTTAGCTTATAACTCAAGCCTATATCTAATCCCCAAGTATCCAACTTTTAAAAGAATTGATGTTATAGATGTATTTCAAGAGTCTGATTTGTTTTCGCAAAAGAAGTGGCACTTCCTTAAGTAGGCATTTCTTTTAACTAGTCGTTGCTTCACTTGCATCCTTAGTCAACTGGATGGATTTATGTTGGGACCTGATCTCGAAACCGGAAAGACGAACGAAAAATGGAACGAAAACAAAAACGAATTCGAAAAAAACGAAAACATATCGAAAGTATCGACTCAAAACGAATCGAATCGAAAAATCGGATAACAAAAATGCAGAAAACGAACGGAATTGAATTCGAAAGAATAGAACATATCGAAGGCAAATCGAAAACAAAGTAAACAAATGGTTCAATCGAACCGGAACAAATTTTCGACATCCGAGAACTTAAACTTTTTGACAACAATAAAAGGGTCGCGTTGGAAACCTTAAGACTAAACCAATCCAAAACCCGTATAAATTTTTTTCTTTCTTTTCATTTTCTTATAATTCCTTTCATTCTTATGCACTCTCGTACACATCAAAACAATAATAATTTCTCCATTTGGAAATCTCATCCTCAATCAAAAACTCAATTCCAAAACATTCATACTTATTCCATAATCCATTTATTACACAAAATCTTACTAATCCATCCACAATTCATACACAAACTTTGTAACTCAAATCAAAACACAGAACCATTATTCATACATACTATGAATTAATGCTTACAACAATCTTAATGGCCTTCCAAGCCATATTCAATACCAAAATCTAAAATTACATACAATACTAGCTAAGCAAAATCGAACACAAGCCTTGACGTTCCTTCATCCGATCTCCTGCTCGATACCTGGAGATTAGGATGAAAGGGAGGTGAGCTTGACAGCTCGTGGATAAATCATATTAAAACAATTTAAAATAGAAGGCGCCTGTTAAAACTAAAAAGAACATCTTGCAAGTTGAAAACAAAAGGAGCGTATTATAAAAGTGAAGGAGCCTCTTGCTGAAATGAAAACACAAACAATATATTACGGAAATTTAAAAGTTAAAAAGAGGGAGAGGAATAACGCAGTCAATTTATACTAGTTTAGTTTATAACTCAAGCCTATATTTAATCCTTAAGTATCCAACTTAAGTGTTTCACTAAAACCCAAGTAGTAATTTGATGAGCCTCTTCAAACTCACGAGTACATATTTTTTAAGGTTCTCCAACCTTCCAAACTAATAGTATTTAGCTAGCCTCTACAAGTTCTCAATAAATGAAAATGTGATGTGCTCGATATGAGCTTCAATGATCTCTCTCAAAAAGAATTTTCACTTTCTAAAGCACAAAAGATTTGACAATGTTATCACTTTTAAAAGAATTGATGTTATAGATGTATTTCAAGAGTCTGATTTGTTTTTGCAAAAGAAGTGACTCTTCCTTAAGTAGGCATTTCTTTTAACTAATCGTTGCTTCACTTGCATCCTTAGTCAACGGGATGGATTTAAATCTAAATAACTTCAATGTCACCTATGCCAAAAATCTTCCAGTAATCACGAGGTTAATATACGACCTTTCATAATTAATAAGATCATTTCGGATAAACCATTTCTAATAAGGTAAGTTCATAAAAAAGATTCCTGCAAGAAAGGAAATATATTTCTTATGATTTTATTTCCTTTTGAGATTTTAACCTGTTAATAACAAAAAGAAATAATTCCAATGTTAACAAGATTCTTCCGGATATTGTGAAATAAATAAGGTAAGTTCATTAGGAAGTTTCCAACAAGAAAGGAATCATTTATCCTATGATTTTATTTCCTTTTGAGAATTATACCATTAATTGTACAAAGAAATAAATTCAATTTGAATTTTGAAATATTATGAGGATATCATCAAAATCATTAATAACAAACCTTGAGCTAACAAAATTATTAAATTAAAAAATACTTAACTAGAAATTCTCAATTCTTAGCCATGTTAAATCATTTATATGTTTGAGACATGAATGAAACTCAATTTTTGTACACTTGCGCCTCAATTAGGATATATGATATACTTTCTTTTAAAGGTAATTGAGGTGACATTATTCATAGCATAAATCATTATCCCTACTTTATTTATTCACATCGCCATATATTCTGCTTTTTATCGCTTCCCTCCACTACCTTTCCTTTTCCTTAACGCTCTCTTGCCATTTTGTTTGCCTTTCTTCTTATCATCTTCTTCAATAACCTCTTTTATTTCGTCCTTTAAATCCATATCTATTTCCTCCTCTTAATATGATCCTTCTCTAATAACTTTTTGCAATCTTCACTACTCAGCTCGTTAGCACCACTATTGTGAGTGTCAGTGTCTAAAACATCCTTCTTCTCCTTATTGTCATCCTCTATGTTGTCTTTATCAATCATTGTCCTTTTGAAAACTAAAGAACCCCTACACAATTGAAGTTTTATATAAGGCTAGTTTTATTAGACCAGCCATATATACTAAATGGTTGGCTAATCTTGTGTTTGTAGTTAAGAGGAATGGAAAAATAAGAATTTATGTAGGCCTTAAAGATTTAAATGTAGCTACTCTTAACGATGTATATATGATGCCAATTACAAATTCTTTAATAGATGCAATAGCTAGACATTCTTTAATCTCTTTTTATGGACTGTTTTTCAGGTTATATCCAAATTTTTATAGTCGAAAATGATATTTCTAAAATAAACTTTAGATGTTTAGGATCGATTGGGACATTTAAGTGAGTTATAATGCCTTTTGATCTAAAGAATGTGGGAGCCATATATCAAAGGGCCATGAATGTCTTTTTTATAATTTGAAAAGGTGTATGTTTGAAGTTTACGTATATGATATTGTCGCGTAGTCAAAGAAGAGTATAGATCATACAAAAGATTTACGAATAGCCTTTCATACGTTGAAAATGCACAAATTGAAGTTAAATCCCCAAAAGTATGTTTTCAAAGTGAAAGAAAAGAACTTTATGGAGTTTTTAGTTCACAATAGAGGAATTGAATTGGATCAAAATGACACAAAATTCATTCTTGAAGCAAAACCACCTCAGAATAAGAAAGAGATTTTGAGGTTTTTAGCCCAGGTGAACTACATTAGAAGAATCTTTATTATTCTAGGAATAAAAACAAAATAATTATTAGACTTATTAAGGTTAAATAATTTTAAAGAATTCCACTAGGAAGAAAGGCATTAGGCGATGTTTGATAGTATTAAGGAATACTTAACAAAACCCCCAGTATTAGTGACCACTAGAAAAGGAATTCCATTAAAATTATATATTTATACTGTGAAAGAATCTATTGGATGCCTATTGGCCTAGAGTAAAGAGGCTAGTTATAAAAAAAGCTATTTATTGTCTTATTAGAATTCTTAAGCCAATAGAAAATAAATATTTACCCCTTGTTAAATTATATTTGGCATTTTATTTTTCTTATTCAAAATAAAGGTATTGCTAGTTGCAAAAAAAAGTATATGTGGTTTCACAAACTAATTAATGAAATAGATGTTGAATAAGTTTATCCTCTAAAGAAATATTGGGAAATGATTTATGATTTTTATATATTTCAACTTGAAATTTGGTGGGTCTAATACAAAAAAGTCAACTAGTATTAGAATAATCATAATTGCACCAAATGAAAAAAAAACTCTTCTCTCCCTTAAAATAAGCTTCCTATGTACCAATAGTTAAGCAAAATATGAAGGATTACTGATTGGACTAGAACTTCTAATTGATCTTAGAGTTAAAAGAAGTTTTAATCAAAGGAGATTCATAATTAGTGTTACACCAAGTGGTAGGGGAATATAAGTGCATGAATTTGGCTTTATCACCATATTTTACTGTTGTTGTCCAACTACTACAATTCTTTTATGATATAGAATTTCAACATATTTTGCAAGGTAAAAAATTCAAGGTAAATGAACTTTCATAGATAGCATCCGAGTTGAAAATTTCTAAATACTTAGGTCATAAGTGTATTATGGTACAACGAAGGTCCCACCCATCCATTTATAAGAGTGGAATTTCACTAGTAGTCTTTAATATTGATAAAGAAGTCGCCCAAAATTGGAGGTTAAAATCAAAGACCTTTTAGAAAACCCTTGTAAGAAAGTGTCATTCAAACTTAAGAAACAAACACTCAATTTTGTGATAATTAAAGGAATTTTGTTTCATTAAAGAAATGATAAATTTCTTCTAAGATGTCTTGGGAAGCCTGAGGTATTAACAATAATGTGAAAAGTTTTTTAAAAGGGATGTGTTAAGCATATTAGTCTGGAATAAAGACAAGATGACTTAATACATCAACATGGGCATTATTGGACAACTAACTTGAAAGATTACATATCATATGCCAGAGGTTGTAAATAGAGTTAGAAGTATGAAAGAATTCAAAAAATTTCTAAATCTGAGTTACATTATATAATTTAACATGGACATTTAGAGGATAGATCATCAATCTCATTGGAAATATAAATTCACCATCCTTAAAAGGCCATAGTTTTATTTTATTGGCTATAAATTACTTTAGTAAATGGATGGTAGCTCAACCTTTAAAGAAATTTGATCAAACATATGTAGTTAAATTCATTATGGAATATATTGTTCATCAATTTAGACTTCCTCAATCAATAATAAGTGATCAAGAAACCATGTTTACAAGCTAAAAAGTTTTAAATTTTGTTGAAGATTACGAGATAAAATTGTTGAATTCGACTCCATATTATACTCAGGCTAATGGTCAAGCCAAAGCATCTAACAAACTAATTTTCAAGATTTTTGAGAAAATGTTAGAAGATACTCCAATAGAATGGCATAGAATTATATCTAAAACCTTGTGGACATATTGCACTTATAAGAGTAATACTATAGGAATTAACCTATTTGCCTTAACTTACGGACAAGATGTCGTTCTTCCTATGGAAGTAATGGTTTCATCCTTTAGAGTAACTAAAACCACACTTTAGGGACCTTCGAGTTTTTAGAAGTGATGTTAATGGAATTAGAAGATTTAGACAAAGTTTGACTTCAATCCTTGAATAATATGATTATTCAGAAAGGAAAGGTGGAAAACTTTTACAATAAAAGAATCCATAGGCTAAAATTCTAGGAGATCTAGTGTGGAATTTGATTCTACCATCAGAATAAAAGATAGAAAATGGGGTAAATGGTCCCCAAACTAGGAAGGGTTATTTGGAATTTATAGAGATTTAAGTGGTAACAATATTGTTTATCCAGTTTGCAATGTTAACCTCATAGGCATTTTATTAATGAAAAGTATTTAAAACCTTATACACCTCCCTCTTTTTTAAATGTATGGGGATTAAATAATGAGCGTGAATTCTTGAAATAAAATAACATTCAGAAATAAATTTCCAAAGATCCATTTAAAACTAGCATGTTTATGATTAAAAGCATCATTTTCTAAGGAATCAAATTCA
This sequence comes from Erythroxylum gracilipes, assembly GCA_026413385.1. Taxonomy (NCBI): domain Eukaryota; kingdom Viridiplantae; phylum Streptophyta; class Magnoliopsida; order Malpighiales; family Erythroxylaceae; genus Erythroxylum; species Erythroxylum gracilipes. Next base: position 9,773 of record JANZLC010025824.1, read on the forward strand.
TTTTTTAGCTCTTAAATTTTTTCAGGAGATTCTTTCCTTTAGTCTTCAAAAATAGCCTCTCTATTAGGTAGAGATAAGGCTCCGTATTATCGGACCTCCCATACTCGCGCTCAGTGAGACTCTCACTCGTCTTCATTGTTGTTGTTGTTGTTGTTGTTGTTGTTATTGTTGTTGTTGTTGTTAGTGTAGATTCTTGCCTTTAGTCTCCTCTGCGTCATAGTCCATTTTACTTTAATGCAAGATGTTCAACCTTCTTGAGTGTATAACCTGATCTAGTAAGATCTTTCAAAGGAAGCAAAGAATTTCTCGGCATTATTAAGAAGTCCCTCAACAATGAACGACTAAGTTGTAAAACCAACATATGATACTATAGTAAAAAAGGAACTACTTTGAATTTTAGTTAAAAACAACAACTCCTGCTCTATGTAAATCTAAAAAATTCTTTGATAGTTGATAGTTCTTCAGATTTAATTATTGGTGCGACACTGGAAGGAAGGTCAAGAGATTGATCTAAGAAGTTCAACTCAAAGACTTCTTCTGAAGTCGTCATTGTGCACCAAACATCCTTTGTCTACAAGTTATGAAAGAATTCGTTAGCAAACAAGTGTATTAGCATGTAGAATAAACGAATTTTTGTCTTACCTCCAATGAAGTAACCTTGGTAACCTTTAGGTCATGAGAAGCCTCAATTTTTTTTAATTCCAGTTCTAAAAAAAGAGTAGGGAGGTCTGACATTACATCATCTATAAAAAGGAGATAAAATAGTACAAATTCATAGTGAAAATGAAGCTAAAAGTAATAAAAGGATATTGTATACCATTTTTCACTTCTTCAATAACCTTCTTAGGTGTAGAGGAAGTCCCTTCTAAAAGAAGAGTATCTTTAGTTACAAGCTTAGTGATTACAATTTATTTGAGTAACTTGGAAGAGAAGTAAGTGGACTATATAATGGAAGCTCTTAAAACTAGAGTCTTAGTTTTTTTTTTTAACTAGAAGTCATTGGGGACTTTTCTTTAAGTTTTCTTTTGGGGAGAAGATTAGGAGCCACGCCTTTCCAAGATGAAGGATGGCTTTCTTCATTGTATTCAGCATCCAAGATTCCAAAATCTATAAGCAAATAAAAATTATAAAAATTTTAAGCAGCCAAGTATACACAAGTAAAGTGGGAATGCCTTTAAAAAGAGAGGAACTAAGTTGAGGTACTATACTCTGAAAATTTTTTAGGAGTGGGAAGATTTTGTGTCAGCGACACTGGTAATAATAATTTTGCATTTCAAAAAGCGATAGTGATAAAAAAATTTCTTAGAGAAATTTATTGTTAATTACACTTGCTTTGAAAGGAAATACATTTCAAAACCCAAGGTTGTAATAGAAAGGCCAGGTTTTAAGGCTTTCTTTTTTTTTATTCAACATCCAAGATTCCAAAATCTATAAGCAAATAAAAATTAGAAAACTTTTAAGGAGCAAAGAATATGTGAGTAAAGTAGGAATACCTTTAAGAAGGGAAGAATTAAGTCGAGGTACTAAACTCAGAAAGTTTTTTAGGAGTAGTAAGATTATGTGTTAGCTACACTAGCAGCAATAATTTTACACTTCAAAATGCGATAGTGATGAAAAATTTCTCAAACAAATTTATTGTTAATAGCACTTGCTTTGAAAAGAGATACATTTCAAAACCTAAGGCTATAATAGAAAGGTTGCACACTACTACTTTACAAAAGAAGGAATTTTAAGGTAAAAGATAAATAGGTTTAATGGAAAAAATAAATTTGACATGTTCCTCTTCAGATCCAGGATTTCTTAAACAAGCATAGTTATTTATCAATCCAGAATAAGATGAACATTTAAAAGCACTAAGACTTGAATTAGGGGTTTCTTTAATTAAACAAACAAAATCCCCACCAATAATAGACAACTTAGTTAAAAAGAAAATGTCTTGCAATGAAATATAATCATGACCAAAAGGAAATATAAAGGAGTTGCACGAAGTACTCCAGAATTTCAAAATCACAAATACAAGATTAGGTTGATACTCTATAAAATTCCTAGAAAGGGATATTAATTGCAGGAGACATTGACTCTTCTAGCCTAAATGATACCAAGGGTATAGCCTGTCTACTTATTTAGCCTATTAATCTACATTTTTAGGCCACAATTTTAGGGATTTGAGGGTCTAAATAAAAAAAATCTACAAGAAATTTTAATTTACTTAGTTCCCCTAAATACGGAAATGATGGATGAGAAAAACTAATAGGTTGAGGTGTCCCAATAGTAAGAGACAAACCTTAATAAAAACAAGAATTCAAATATTAGAGTTAATAGGTTAAAAGAAAATTAGAGTGTGAGAATTTTTTACCTAATCCTTAGGAAGGATAAAAAAAAGATCAAATGGAATAGAGACTATTTCAAGTTTAACAGCCTGCAAAAAGGAATGAAGTTATAAAAATTGTAGGGATTTTTTAGAAAGTGTCAGAATCAGAAACATACATTAGTGGCATTCAACTCAGCAAAATATGTTGAAGAGTAGAAAGATGTATGGTGAGAAAAAGACATGGTCACAAAAATTGTAAGAAGAGAGTATAAAAGTCAAAAAAGAGGAAAAAAAGACTATTTAAAAGTTAAGGTGGAAAGTGAAGATGTAACGAGGTGATTTTATAACGAATAAACCGTTGAATCCTAAAGGAATAGAAAAATGTTAAAATTTAAAGAGATTTTCTATCATTTGTAATGGATAAGGAGGTAGAGATTTCAAATTTGAAAGATCTCAATACAATCTTTGGACTTGACGTTTCTTATCTATAAAAGATTATTTAAGATTTAGGAGACTCCTCATGAATAACGTTATTTGGCCTAAGTCACGAATTCAATTTGGAACCCAAAAAACCATTACGATGGAATTCAATGTCTAGCTTGTAGAAGACCAAGAGATTTTCTATATCATATGTTTAGTTTGCCTAACCAAACATATGCGGGGACTAATTATTAATAGCTTAAGAAACATTAGCCCATATAGCCCAAAAGACCATGAAGTTAGCCCAGAATTGGAAGCCCAAAAAATGTGTAGCTAAAGAATTCATGAACAATAAAAATCATAGATGTTGGAAGAAATGTACTGAATTTTTGGAAGTTTAGGACATGAAAATTGAGAAAATAGTGGGAGGTAGTTACCAAAAATATGGCTAAGTGGGATGGAAGTTAAGAGGTTATTTAAGATTGAAGCCTAGAATATGGAAGTTAAGGAGAAAGTAGCAAGTGGTTAGCTAAAATACAAGAAAGTGGGTAGTTATGGAAAAAACTACTTAAGGATGAGAGGACTATAAATTCACTAACACTTGAATAACAAAGGACACAATTCCAATACCAACACATGCACAGTGTATTAAAAATTACTATCTAAAGAAATCAATAACATATTTCAAACCCAAGTTTGTTATTTTTCAACTTTCTTTACTTTGCAAATTCATGCTTGTTACTTTGAGTTATCTTGTTTAGTTTCTGATTTCCTTTTGCAACAATCAATTACTTTATTTAATTCAAATTTCATTACATTTAAACATTTTGGTAGCATAGAAATCTATTTTCTAAGCTTTTTGAAGCCCACGTATTACAAAGGTTTTGAGTTCATTTTTGAGTTCTAAAGGTAAAAAAATTCAATGAAAAATAAAATGAAGATGAGTAGAAAACCCAACTTGATAATACGTTAGAATGAATCAAGAATGCATCAATTAGGTTAAAATATATTAAAATATGATGAGTAAAATGCCCAACTTGATAATAAGTTAGAATGCATCAATTAGGTTAAAATATATTTTGCAGTGGGTCATAAGCTTTATAGGTAGGCTTAAGCAAGATTGGTGAAATGACTTGAGGGTCATAGTACAGTTAGTAATATAATATTTTCCCATAAATGACCCAAATGTCACTTTCACATGATTAAGATATTAATTATCATAAGAGAATATTAGTACATATTAATTAATTCAATAGTTCTGACATTTTATTTAAAGTGATAATAATTTAAATAAATATATTTTTAACTTATTATTTTTTTAATTTGGTGCAGAGTGTGTTTAGTTAATTTATATGCACCTTAACTAATCACTTCTCTAATATCCTAGTTTGAATATTATACTGTGTACTGTGTTGCACATGCATTTTATAGAGCATGCTCTATTTATGGTATACTAGAGTAATTTAAGTGTTTAAATGTATTATTAAGGTTATAACGGAGATCATGGATAGACCAGAGACGATTCTGGACTCACCTCAAAATTTCTTAAAACTTTTCCAAAACCTTTGAAAACCTATGGACTGAGTTCAAATGAGTTTTAAAAGCCCTAAAATGTGCTTTGGAGATTTAGGTGATACTTTTGAATGAAATCTAGATGATTTCGATGACATTTAGTGTTTTCCATATTCAATTCAAAAATTCTTCCGGGTAATCAAAAAGTTACTGAATAATTTCAAAATACGATGAAAAGCTCTAAAAATTGGAGTCAATAGGAAAAAGGGTCAAAACGGAAGATTTTTTAATAGAATTTGGGTAATCTGAAATTATTGGACTAAAATGCCTTTTTTGGAAAATAATGGGTAATGATGATTTTAAACCCATTCAAAATTTTTAAAAGCGTCCAATTAATAAGTTTTGACCCTAATTAGAGTATTTCATGGTCAATTTGGAAATAAGACAATTACGAAATGTTTCAGGGATTTAATCCGGTTAGTTGATCAATTAAATGCTTTAAAGGGCAATTTGGTCTTTTTGTACTAATTAAGGGCAATTTGGTCATTTTACATGATATTAGTGGATTGATGAATCATTAGAGATGACCAATGAGATGATGACGTGTGTTTGATGAGTCATTAGTGATGAAAAAATTGAGTATAAAAGCAACATTTGCTTAATTCTTTAAACAAAAAGAGTGCAAGTGAGAGTGGAAAAAAGAAGAAAAAGAAGATAAGAAAGAGTGAAGTTTCAGCCAAGGAGAGGAGAAGGAGAGCGCAATTGATTTTTGATGGGTTTTAGAGCATGATTTGAAGAGAGCTTGATCAAGACTAAATATTCTTCAATTGTCCAAAAGATTGAAAGAAAGTGGTAAAGGAAAGTCACCGAACACGTGAGTCTGCTTGGCGATAAGTGTGTAAAATTGTGAGTGTATTTTAACTGTTTTATATGACTTAATTCTTTGCAAAAGAATTGATGACTTGTGAGTGAACTTTAAATTGAGTTTATGTAAACGATTTTCATTTGATCATTAAAGGTGAGTTTTATGCAAATGATATTTTACAAGTGAATATTGCTAGCATAAGTTTATGCTTTGGAAATATATGAGTTTTAATTTCAAAGTTAAATTTTATATGATTGAGAGTTACATTGAAATAATTCACTTATGAATCCTCCTATACTTGATTTAGAAAATTAGATGAGTTGTAAATGTAAGAGTTGTTTTTGCTTACAGTACACCGGTAGCTTTATACATGTTATTATACCAATATATTTATAATCGTTAACCTAATACGGGTAAGTGATGTAGAATCGACTCCGTAAATAGTGGTTAACCAGTCATAGGCAAGTGATGCAGAACCAACTCTGTAACTACCAGTTCATATCAGTTAACCTATTATAGGTAAGCGATACAGAACTCGCTCCTTAAGTAGTGGTAAACTAGTTGCGGGTAAGTGATGCAGAACCAGCTCCATAAATAGTAGTTAACTAGTCGTAGGTATGTAATATAGAACCAGCTCCGTGACTTTATGCCTAGTGTACCATATAGTAAAGGAACTAGTGGTGGGCCATGATGAGTAAGAAAATTCATGAAAGTAATAATGTCGCCTCAACTATTTATTTTAAAAGTGATTTATGATGTACTATATAGTACCAATTCTAGTGGTTGGCTTATTTTTAGTATAAATGTTTTCAGAAAACTTATTGCCACCATTTTTTATTGTTTAAGGAAAAAGGGAAATGGAAAATAGAAAGTTTTATATTATGAGTTTAATTTCGAAAAGCATTTCAAAGTAGTATTTCAAAAAAATTAAAATTGGGTTACAAAATGTTATGTTATTATCAGATTTGATGAGACACAAACAAATTGTTATGGAAAATGTTTTACCATAAGCTTTACAAATGTATGGAATATTTTAGTTATGTTATTATAAAAAGTTAAATTGTAGTAAACTAATTACACTCCCTAAGCTTGTTGAGCTCACCATTATTTTTATGTTTTTAAACAAACTGTTAAGTTAAAATGACTTTATGTAAATAATTTTGATGGAGAACAAATAATAATGAAAGAAGCAAGTAAGAAACTAAGAAAGAAAAGCAGACAGAAGCGCTAAGTAAAAAGTAGACGGAAGCACTAAGACAAAAAAGCAGATGGAAGCGCAAAAGCGAAAAGTAGACAGAAGCGCGAAGCAAAAAGTAGACGGAAAGAAGCGCTAAACAAAAATGAGACATAAGTGCTAACACAAAAGTCAGACACTACAAAAGACAAACGGAAAAAAGTCAGACGCAAGGCGCTAAAGTTAAAATGAGACGGAAACTCAAGGCAAAAATAAATATCAGACGAAAGAAAATCAAACGAAAGAAAGTGAGACGGAAGATCCGATACCACGATTCTTGGAATAACTGATTCTTGGAAGATCAAGAAACAAGAAGAAAGAAGCAGTTAAAAACAGAGGCTATAAATATGAGTCGAAGTCGAAGGCTATAAATCTGAGAAATATTATTGTGCGAAAAACTTATAGCTATTTTTTCTGTAACGAAGTTCGAAATATCTTTTAGTTGAAAGAAGAGCAAATAGCCTGAAGAGACTAAGAGTGAAAGAATACTTATTGTAAGAGACCTAAAGAGACTTGGAATTAAAGAATACTTGTAACTTTTTGAGAGATAGTGAAATCTCATAAAGATATCTGAGGACTGGACGTAGCCCACAGTTTGGGGTGAACCAGGATAAATCTCTGTGTCTACATCTCTCTACTCTCATCTCTTAACTCTGAAATTTTAATTCTTACTATTTTTGTACGAGAACTTTGAAAATACTTTACAACATTGATTTTCAGTAGTTTTGTGAAAAGAACGAGTTTCTGTTAACGAAATTGTTTACAAGGGGATTAAAGAAAAGAATACACAATTCAACCCCCCCTTCTTGTGCATTTATATATCGGTTATTAAGTGTTATATTAACGTGTGATTCACTTCAGTATATTGATCTTCGACATCATTTTATTCAAGAACTCGTAGAGAGCAAGACAGTCATTCTATCTCATATATCTACTGAAAAGCCATTGGCAGATATCTTCACAAAACCTCTTGATGCGGCAAGATTTGAGCAACTTAGAGGAGCCTTGGGACTATGTGTCCTCTCTCAATAGTTTTTTCTTCTTATTATTTGTTTATTTGTTTCAAGAAAAAGGAAAAAGAAAAAGAAATTCAAAAAAAAGGAAAAAGGGGGAAAACGCAGCGTAGTTTTTAGGGGTTTAAATCCCTAATTTTTTCATTCTCCTACATCTACTGTCGTCTTCACTCCTCTCCCTAGACTTGGCTCTTCAAATCAACGTTGGCTCCTCACATCATCGTCTCATCTTCGCTTCTCTCTACACTGGGTTCTCCATCGCAAGCATCATTCTCCCTAGCAAGCTTCATCTCTGAGGTGTGAGCAACATCCTCTTTTGGTGGTGATCCTTCGGTGGTGCTACTCTCTTCCAACGTCTGTGCTTCATGTTTGCTCCTTGGTGGTGTCTTTCCTATGGTACTAGATTCTCTTCTCTCTTTATCAACTGTTGAGTTATCCGTGAAGCTGAAGCTGCAGTTCGGTCTCATAGGGTGTGTATGGGCTTGTGATTTCTGGTTGCCTATCTGACTGATTACGTGAGCTACTACTGCATTGAATATTTCTGTGTTGAATCTGGGTTATAGTGATTTGGAAGCCTCAAATTTCCTTAACTGTGTTTTTGGTTGATTGTGGGCTATATATTTGTGGTGAACTCTTTAACTTGAATCTTACTTCCCGCTAGATTCTGTACTGATTGGGTCGGCATCAGGATATTGGAATTCTGGCCTTGTTGTTTCTGCTTAATCACCATTGTAGTATGGGTAAAAACAAAGAGCAGTTGCTTTATATGATTTCGGAGAAATAGTCAGCAGCTCCTACGCGACGTTCTAGTCGCTTGCAGTCTCTTCCAAGTTCGAGTAGAAGCTTTACAAGAGCCGAATCATCTTCGGCAGTACCTATCGACATTCTTGATATCTAGGATCAAAATGATCCTTTTGATGATGTTGTACTAGTGATTGAGGCCTTGGTAGAAGACTCTTCGTCAGAATCTGACGCACCCCCTTCGCCTCATTCTATCCCACAGCTTGTCCCTCCTCTAGCTCCGAGAAAGCGCTTCAAGATGAAATGTAGCAAATTGGTACAACCACCTAGATTTCATCTCGCCGCCAGACTACCAGTGGACAAAGCAGTCTCTTTCAAGTTCTTCATTTCAGCTGCTGAGTAGAAATGGAACAACTTGTCAAGCACTGGGGTCGTGATGGATTGACCTATTAATCTGGATGAATTTCGAAGTCAGGGTCTGCACACTCTTCTTACCGAACGCTCCTTGATTCATGCCTCCTTGCTTCCTCAGCATTTTGACTCCATTCTGGTAAAGGAGTTTTATTCTAATCTGACAAGTGATATTCTGAATGTGAATGCTATCTCTTTTGGTGTTGTTTATGTGAGCGGGAGGGTCATTAATTTTGATGCTGCTCAGTTGAATGTATTATTGGGCTTTGACAATGTGGTTGATGATTCTCTATATGATGATGAGTGTGATATCTCAACCGATCAGATTGCCACAGTCTTAACTGGTGGTAAACTTATTGCTTGGCCATCGACTTCTGCTCTTCGATCTTCCATGCTTACACAGAAATACTTTGTTCTGTTCAAGTTGATTGTCACCAACTGGATGCCAAGTACTCATGTGGTGACAATTTATCTGGCCCAAGCCAAGCTTCTCTATGCTATCGGAATGGGAGTCCGCTTCAATCTTGGCCGCCACATCATCGACTGTATACTGGCTATTGAGAGTAAGCCCCACTCTCTCTTATATTTTCCATATTTAATCTCACAATTTTTGTATTCCTATAGGGTCCCCAGACTTGAATCAAGTATCTTGGAAACTATTCCCCTGATGAACATTTCACCAAGGATTTTTCAGCAACCACGGGTGGTAGACTTGCCATATGTTGCCTCGGGTCCTTCAGATGCCTCGGGTACCTCCACCGTCAATCCCAATGCTGCTTTATTCTCTGAGCTTGAGTGACTTGAAGGTGTTTTGCAAGCTACAACTGAAGCTATTCGTCAATTAAAGCACTGAGTTCTTCGGTCTCTAGGAGCTCCTTAATTATTTTTTTTGTCATCTCTTGTCTCAAAGGGGGAGACAACCACCCACAGACAAGCAGCACCGTTTTTTTCTTCTTCCTTGTTTGGACCCTTGAAATTTTTTTATTGCTCGGATTTGGTTTGGAGTTAGCTGATGGTGAAGGAACTAAGATTGTTCCTTTGGAATGTGCTTCACTTGAATACTGAATTGAGGGGGAGCATCAATATTCTATATTCTTTTATATGTCCAATTACTGCCTACTTGTGTGCTGGTTTAAAAGTTGAGACAAAAATGCCAAAAAAGGGGGAGATTGTTAGGATTTATTATATATATATATATTCTATTTTTGTTTTTGGCATTTTATATTGGACATAGGAATTATTATATGTTTTGGAGATGTGCATTAATTGGATGTTGCGTTTTGGAATTGGAATATTGACTTTGTGTGGTCAAAGTGGTAGTGGAGTCATATACGTACATAAGCAAAGTTTATATTTTAGTGAATCTCTACAATCCATGTTTGAATAGGATTCTATCAAAAACAAGTCAGTGAAGAAACCTAATTAGTGTTACATGTGCTGGAAGTGAAGTTGATTTTGGCTGCGCACATGTGCTTTGTTTTTTGACCAGTATAACGTATCTTTGAGGGAGATTGGCTACTATTCTGTTTTTGCTACTCTGTTGGGCTGATTGCGTGGTGTTTTCTTTGAGCAGTCCTTTTTCCCATTCACAATTATTTTACTGCAGAGAATTTTACGTATAATGTGGAGTTGTTGATTCTCTGGGTCCCTGAGGTTGATTGTTGGTTGCGGCACAGAGGAGGTTTATTGTTGATGGATGCATGACTTATTGGTGTAGCAACTTGATTTTTTTGGTGAACAGTTTCTGATCTGGGAAATTATTTTTCTTTGTTTTATTTGCTTTTGCTTTTGAGTAAAAATAGTTAGGAAAATCCTTTGATGAGGTTAACACAAGTTGGTCATATTATCGAGCATGAAAACCTTTCACGGGTAGTTAGGTTGTGGGATAGTTAAATAGATTGAGTGGTACGGGGTTAGATCAATCTTGTGTAATTTTTGCGAACTACAGTGAAAGTGATTAATCTAGGCGAGGGCCCCGCAGACGTAGGCAAAGTGTGTCGAACTGCGTTACCAAACTTTGGTGTCTTTGTTATTTTGCATTTGTGAGTTTTTGCTTTGCTTGTATGAAGAATATTTTTGGATAGTCTGCGATATAATTCACTACTTTGGTATTTCAGAACTTAAGGGATGTAAAGAATTCTAAGTTCTTCGTAAAATGGGTATTGAAATTAAATAAACTGTCCCCATTAAATTCTCTCTGCTAAATTTTTTACCTTGTCTCTCAATTCTAGTCTATCTAATGTCTCAAACTGAAAATACTTGGGAACCATAATTTGCTTATTGCAAAGAGAGTGAAAGCAGTTACCTTCCTCTTCTGAGAAGATCGGGAAAGGTGCTCCATAATTAGCTACCTTGTCTCTTTTCCCGCAGCCCGACATTTGATTTCTTCCTGATGATTGGTTACGCTTACTAACTGCTTAATGAGAGACATAATGGATTTCAAGTAGGTAGAAGTTGGAAGAGTTTGGAAGTTTGGAATTTGGAAAGAGAGAAGTAAGAGCATTTGAAGATTCTAACTTAGAGAAATAAAGTTAAAAAAAAAAGTGAATGACAAATTGAAGTGTGACATCAATTTCTGATTTTTTTCTTCTTATCCTTCTACACTTTCTCGAAATCACTTCTTAAGTCTTTATAGCTCTTTCACCTCTCTTTTGCTTACTTTCTCGATCATCTAATTCATGTCGAAGTCCTATTGACAGCATGTCGTAACGCTAGTCAAAATAAAATAACTAGACTACTGCTATAGCAGTGATGAGTCTAGGTCGATCCTACAAAGAGTGTGTGTAAAGTTACTGAAGTGAAATTAACTAGTGTTTAGGTTAAATGGGAGGTTTTGGTTTTAGAAATAAGAAAATAAAATGAAACTATACTAATAAAAACAAATTAAAGAAAACGTGCAAAAAATGATAAAAGTGGAAAATTCGATAAGGACCCGATTCTTTGGTTCAATCTCGGTGTACACCCTAATTAAGTATATGTCATTGATTTGTTTTCCTCAAATCTCTCCTAGCAACTATTAATTATGGGTTAATAATTAACACAAGTTTTTCTTTAAGTTTTGTTTAATCAAGATACGATCATTAATTAAACCTAACCACCAAATAACCTAGGATACAATCCTTAGATTTAATTATGCAGTAGCATTACAAATTAGGAAAACCGATGAATTAAGGCAACAACTACATACAATGCGTCATTTAACCTAGGTCATGTTATCTCTAATGATTACGAATCATTAGTCGCTACACATGAATTTCAACACAACAATTATAGATTACATCGAAACTTTAGCAATGGGTTTACAAATAAACGATTGAATGAACTCATTAAAATTAACCTTTCACAATACTCAATGAGTTCATACACAAATAACCAAACAATAACAAAAGTACGATTATCTATGCACAAAAATCAAATCAATTAACATAAAATAACACAATCAATTTTAATGAGAGAGAAATTTAAAAAACAATGAAATACACTTAACTCGGGTCATCAGCGTGGATGTCACCTCTGAACCAGTGTCGAGACTTAGCCTTCCATAGGTCTTTCCAAAGAAAATGCTTCAGCCCCACTCAAAATAACCCTAGCCAAAAACCCCTTTGGTTTTTTCTTCACTACGCCTCCTGTTCTCACCAACTACTTTTTTGTGATGTGACAAATTAACTTGTGGTCCATCTTACTGTTCACATTTTAAAACCCTCACAGATTGCATCAGCTACGTCTACATTTCATTCCTTGTATGAAACATATGCGTTTAACGCATACGTACTACGTTGTGTTTTCTTTTCCCACTCTGCTGGCGGGTTTTCTTCCTTTTTGTGCTATGTTTTGGCTGCTCTGCTCACCACTTAATTCACGTTGTTGTTTAGCTAATGGACTGCTGCATTTTCTGCATATTGTGCATGCGTTTTGGTCCACCACATGCATATTTCATGCTTCCACCTGTTGTACCTTAGCTCCATAGACGTTGCCTTATACATTATCCATTAATTAACTTATTGCGTGGCCATTAAATTAATGTAAATTGCATGTAAAATTCCATGCATAATCATACAACTCACGTTCTTTGCATTTTGTGCTTTCATTTTTCTTTTCTTCATCTTGTCTTTTAATTTTCTTCTTCTTGCTCCATAAAGACAAGTAAAAATTAATATTCGAAAAATGGCCAAAATATCGTGCTTTCGACTCACTTTAACTTCTTTGCTTCCGACTTATGCCTAAAATCACATATGTGTCAAAGTGAGTATCTTAAGCAATTTTATGTCATTAATCGCTAAGTGTTATGAAATAATTAAATAATCAATTAAGCACATATCATCTATGCCTTCCCGATTTTATTTGGAAATGAAATAACCTAACCAAAGAAGTTAAACTATATAAAAGCTAAAGGAAATAACATGGAATTAAAAATCCATGGGTTGCCTCCCATGCAACGCTTCTTTTAACATTGGTAGCTCGATGCTCTTCTTTCATTGGAAACTTAGCCTGGATCAATTATGATCGGCTTGCTTTCACCCTTTTCGTTCAACATGAGTTTTGTAGCTTGTAGGTAAGCTACAAATTGCAAAATAATTAGAAGGACAATATTGATAAAATTACGAAAACTAATTAAGCTAAATAATGTCCTTTTTCGAGTGAAATATCAATAAAATAGGGAATAACAAAACTCTATGAATCTTTTATCGAGTCCAATAATTTGTTCTGTAAGAAGGTGAGTTGCTCTCTTTCTTCCTTAATCACCTTCGTCTCCTCTACTTCTTTCACTTCACGAGCAAAGATTTTCATAGCTTCTTCAAACTTGATGTATGTTGCCATTTGTTCTTCGTCTTTTTGTTCTTTAGAAGATTTGAACACATCAATTATCCTGAATGAACTGTTATCTTTCGAATTCTTTAATACATCATTTATGTTGAATGTCACTTAGTCATCATTAATCCAAGGGATAAGGTTCTTTTCATAGACATCTACTAAAGATTTTTTGATGTTCAAGCATGGTATACCTGATTTGGCGGACAATATAAGGGGTTTTCATCTTCTTCTTCATCCTCTTTCTTAATTTCTTGGTCTTCCATAAGGTAGGGTTCAGTATGGTCTTCCACTGGTTCTTCTTGTTCTTCCCCATTTCTAAATGTGATAGCCTCATATTGCTCTCATTGATATAACTCCATATTGCTCAGAGAGTCTTCCACACTTCTCTTACAAAATTCATGAGAAAGCTATCTTACTTGAATCTCTAGGTTGTGAATAGAAGCAGTATGATTTTCTGTTACTTGATCAAATTGCTCTTCTAGTCTCTTTTGGTTCTCTTCCATGTCTGTTAACTTATCCATAATTTTGTCCAATTTGGAATCCCATGAATTAGACTCATCTTGTTGAATTTAAATAGGTCTTGATGTCCTATGTGAGTAATTACATTGTTGGACCAATAGAAATATGGGTGGTTCTGCCACCCCATAGTGTACATGTTCCAATAAGGATCGTTACTTCCCCAACCATACTATGCCTCATTGTAATTCACAAAAGTTCCTTGCTCCCTATAATATCTATCTTCCATCATTGTTCTTTCCATTTCTTCTT
>JANZLC010026012.1:0-23601 GCA_026413385.1 Erythroxylum gracilipes
CTGCCGAGATTCGAACCTGAGTCCTTGACCTCAGTTACCCTCCCAAGAAACCAACTGAGCTACCCATGCGGGTACAAAACACATTACTATTAACAGCAGAAGCAGGTCAAATGAATTCGCCTGCACGGGTAGCCCAGTTGGTCATTGGGAAGGAAAGTGAGTCCAAGGTCTTGGGTTCGAGTCTCGGCAGCAGCAGTGTGGGAGTTCATCTAATGTGGTGACTCCTTGTGCGTACCGAATACTGGGCTACCTTTCCGAAAAGCTGACTAAAATCAGACCATAATTTACCTCCCTCACACAATATCGAGCCGAAGTGTGGGGCGCCTAAGATGGGCGTTCCACGTTTTGAGTCCTACGGTCAAATGAATTCAAATGAATGTGTAATAAGTGAGAGCACAGAGCCACGTCCACCTTGTTTCCCATACCTCGATCTCCCCAACTTCATTTCAAATCTTCAAAACTTCATCATACCACTACCTCATTTCTTCCTCCATCTTTCTTTTGCTCTGCAACTGCAACTTCTCGTTGCAAGCTCTTCAAGTCTCTTGTCTAATGATCAGTCATTCCTTCCTCAATTCCTATTTGCAATGCATCTACTCCCTATCCAACTCATCCCCACATTTCTTATTCTCTTTGTTAATTTCTCCCTCTCCCTCAACAACGACGGTCTCGCTCTCTTGGCGCTTAAAGCTGCTGTAACTTCCGACCCAACTCAAGCTCTTTCCTCTTGGGCCGATTCTGATCCAAACCCTTGTCACTGGCATGGTGTCATTTGCTCTGATCGCAGGGTCACCTCCTTATTCCTTCCAAACAAGACCCTCACTGGTTACATCCCCTCGGAACTCGGCCTTCTTAACTCCCTCACACGACTCTCTTTGTCTCACAACAACTTCTCCAAGACCATACCTTTACATCTCTTCAACGCCACCAACTTACGTTCTCTGGATCTGTCTCATAACTCCCTCTCCGGGGCGGTACCGCCACAGATCAGTTCCTTGCAGGCCTTGACCCACTTGGATTTGTCTTCAAATTCTTTCAATGGCTCACTCCCTCTATCTCTCATTCACCTCAAAAGTCTCACTGGCACTCTTAATCTCTCTTACAATGCATTCTCCGGCGGGATTCCGGAGTCATACGGGGATTTACCGGTGGTGGTGAGTTTGGATTTAAGGAACAACAATCTTAGCGGCAAGGTGCCGTTGGCGGGCTCATTGGTCAACCAGGGTCCGACCGCATTTGCCGGTAACCCGGGCTTATGTGGGTTTCCACTGCAAGCTCCGTGCCCGGAAGCTGCGAACGCCACTGCCAGCGACAACCCTGAGAACCCAGATAACCCCAGAGACCCAATCCCAAGTACCGTCGGCGGTAGGCATGAAGGGAAGACGAAAAATGTGTCGGTAGCGGTTCCCTTAATATCAGTCGTATCGGTCATCATTGGAGCTGTTTCGCTCTCGGCGTGGTTGTTTCGGAGAAGATGGAAGAACGACGAGAAGCGCAAAAGAACAGGAAAAGAAGAGAAAATAGAAAGCCGCCACGAGGCTACCGAGGACGTGCAACAGGGTAAATTCGTAGTAATGGATGAAGGGTTTAGTTTGGAGTTAGAGGAATTGTTGAGGGCATCTGCGCACGTTGTGGGAAAGAGCAGGAGTGGGATAGTGTACAAGGTGGTGGTCGGGGGTAGGGGGTCTGGTGCGGTGGTGCCTACGGTTGTTGCGGTGAGGAGGCTGAGTGAGGGTGATCATGTTGCAGCCTGTAGGTTTAAGGACTTCGTGACGGAGGTGGAGGCGATTGGAAGAGTGCACCATCCCAACATTGTACGGTTGAAGGCTTATCACTATTCTGATGATGAGAAGTTGTTGGTCTCTGATTTTGTGCGCAACGGGAGCTTGTACTCTGCGCTGCATGGTAAACTCCTCTTTTACTTGCATTTTGTGTGTGTACATAAGTTCTTATTTTGCATTTTGATTTTGTGTGTGTGACATATTCGGGGAGGAGTTGGAAGTTGGAGTCTAACGCACAGTTCAGAACATGCAATTAACCATTGTTTTAGGATGTACCAGAACCAGAGCCCTTTGTGTGTTCAAAACTAGTTTAACATAACGCGTGTAAGGTCTCCCCTACTAAGTGTTTTACGTGCTCAGAATCTAGAGTTTTCAAAACGTTGGAGTGGACGGACTCCGTCTACTGACTTCTTTTCTTCAGGCGATACCAAACTGTATATTGCTCGTGCATTTCTGGTACTGTATTTGTCTTCATCAGCTTTGTCGTATCTCTTGTTTTGGTACCATCTTGGCTCATTGTTTTGTTCCCTATGAGACATTTATAATACCTTGTCCCATTTTCATGAAAGGACATGAATGATTAGTAATTTCATAACTTTTCCGTGACTTCATAGTTGGACCACGGAGATGGAGAGCTGTCTTCTATTTAGCTCAGTTGATGAACCTGTACCATTGACTATTAGTACTTTATATCCATTAAGTACTAGCTATTGTTGTTTACCTTAGAACTTGTAAGCATTTCTTGCGACCTTTTCCTTGAATGTTTATGATAGCTTTCTACCTGTAATCTTTGGATGCAATATAAAATGCCCCTTTCTTATGAATACAACGTGAAAATTTCACAGGAGAGCCCTCAAATGCACTAACTCAACTTCCATGGGCAACGAGGTTAAAAATTGCTCAAGGTGCCGCAAGGGGTTTGATGTACATACATGAGTACAGTCCTCGTAAATATGTACACGGTAACTTGAAGTCAACAAAAATCCTTCTTGATGATGAACTTCATCCTTACATATCCGGCTTCGGACTCAACCGTCTTTTCTCGAGTACTACTAAGTTGACGACTTCAGTGTCAAAAAGGCAGTATGCTAATCAAACAATAGTAGCCTCTACAATGGGCTTGACAGTTTCTGCTCCCTCCAACTTTTACTTGGCACCTGAAGCTCGAGTATCTGGTTGCAAGTTCACCCAGAAATGTGATGTCTACTCCTTTGGAATTATACTGATGGAGCTTTTAACTGGTCGGCTACCTGATGACGGGTCAGAAAATGATGGTAAAGGACTAGAGAGTCTTGTGAGGAAGGTGTTTCGAGATGAAAGGCCATTGTCTCAGATCATAGACCGAGCACTTTTGAGTGAGGTTTATGCAAAGAAACAAGTCCTAGCAATGTTTCATATTGCACTTAATTGCACTGAAATAGACCCTGAAATTCGTCCGAGGATGAAAACAGTGTCTGAGAGCCTTGATCGAATCAATCTGCAATGAGGGAGGAAGATCCCTGTAAAGCTATTTAATTTCTTGTTTCTAACTTCTGATTCTCCGATCAGGTGTCCGAGTCTCTTCTCTAGGTGGTGGATTATATGCTTGTGCTATTAGACTGATATCTAAGCAAAATTTTCATCCCTTCTCTCGTAATGCATCTCATTTCTTCTATTGAAATCTCTAGTTCTTTGTAATCTATGGAGGGCTAATCTTCCTTGAAATCTCTAGTTCTTTGTAATCTATGGAGGGCTAATCTTCCTTTTTTCCAGTTCGGAGGTGAAATCAACGAGGAAGATCACATTTGAACATTTCGTTATTGTGTATTGTTGAATCTTTCTCCGATTTTGCTGGGAGTCCACAACTGCTAAATACTCTTTTTGCCTGGTCTACATTCTCACCTTTAAAGAAACATGCAATATGAAGAAAGGTAGCCTTCTCTTCTTTATCTAATTCATCATAACTAAGTTTCAGCACATCATGGATCTTTTCGTTAGGACAATTTGATAATTTTGTCAATGCTTCTTTCCATAGCTCCACCCCGTTTCCACAAATACAAGAGCCCAAAACTTTGATAGCTAAAGGGTTACCTTTGGCATAATTAACAAACGAACCAATCAACCGGATATGATCTTGCGAAGGTTGCTTTTCCTTAAAGGCATTCCTCACGAAAAGTTGATGAGATTCAATGTTAGATAATGCTTCAACTTCGTATATATTGTCAGTGATTCCTTTGAATACTTGTTTTGAATACTTGTTTATCTCTACTCGTTACGATGATATTACTTCCTGCACCAAACTACCATTGATTTCCACTTAAAGTCTCCAAATGTGATCGATCACTGACCAAACTACCATTGATTTCCACTTAAAGTCTCCAACTGTGATCGATCACTGACATCATCAAAAACAACGAACAGCGTTTTTCTTTTTAACCTTTTTACAAAAAAGCGTCCAGAATCGACGATTGTCGTATGAATTTTCACGTCTCTTTCCTCCCGTAGTTTTGAAATAAGCTGCTCTAAGCAAATGTTGGAAAAGGAAATGGCAGCCATCTCATAAAGCAAATTCCTTCCTTTTAACCACTTTAACTTCTCTTTTTCAGTTGCATTGTTATGTTTCTCTTTTTATTTCTTACATATCACATCGTTTCCCATAAGGAACCACGTGAGGGTGCTTGCCATATTATATACTTTAATTAAAGCTCCTTTCTTCTTTATTTGTTGGAGCATTCTCAATCCTTTTGGTCAACACAAAAGACACATAAGATTAGATTAGATTCCAATCATTTCAATATGGCCGCAATCGTTAAAATATGGAAAGTCAACAGTATAATTAATCAAACCATATCTTTTGCTTCTCAATAATTAAACTTTTGGTTCTAAATGTGCAAATATTTTATAATAGAATATTGAATCAAGGGATATTTTAATTTCATGGGGGGTTTTTGTAATAAAAAATATTTTTTAAAAAGATAAATTTTGTTTTTTTTTTATGTTCGAGGAAATCCCATAAATGAGCCAAACAGGTACATCTTTTCGAGGGTTCAATTGACGCACCACGGACTAAGCGAAGATAAATTTCATTCACAAAATATAAAACCCTCGGATGTGAAGACTATCATATAAATGAGACTTTTGAGTCAAATAATGAGCAACTTCGTTAGCTTTCCTCGTAATAAAGCATACTATAACAATAATGATTGAAGCTAACATAGGCCTACACGACCCAAACTTTGAATTATTATTTTTAAGAATTATAAACTGCATTGACTACCAATTATGGGTCCATCTCCATTATAAGGTTGGGGAAAGAAGAGAAAAGCAACCATTATAAAGATTCCCACAAAACTACTGCTTCGGCCACTTTTGGAGGAGTGCCATAGTGCGGTTGAACCTCAATTAATTTATCTCATCAAATACAATTGTATGTAAAATATCATACATATAAAACATAAGCCTTAACAAGCAAAATATATCAAACATATATTAAAACAAGTAATTTATGAACACATAATTAAATTATTTGTATAAAGCATTAGGCTTTGTTTGATTCTACTTATTAATCTTAATAATCTAAAATAATATTTTCAACTCTTTAAATAATTAAATTAGATTAAACTTATTTCCAAAATGAATTAAATTTATATTCTAAATAGAAATTTAATTTGAATTGAATAAAATTTCCAAATTCAATTAGAACTATTTTGCAATTATCTGGACTCTTTTAACATAATTTAATTGAAAATAAATAATTCTTCTTACTTATTATAATTTTAAAAACTCCTTTTTCAACATTTTATAAGACATTCTAATCCAATTAGAAAAATGTAACGCCCAAAGAATCTCGATTTTATGAATAGTACTTTTCGGGTTATAAATAGTATATCCTAAAATAAATAGTGACACCTGGTACCCAAACTGCACTTATTTGAGATCGAATAGTATTATTCAAGGATAGCCCGATGATGAAATTTGAGGCCAAAACGAGTTCATTTTGAAGGCTTGACCAAGAGTTAACCAGTGATTAAAGTTTGACTCGAGAAAAGAGTAAAAGCCAAACTCAAAAAATATTAATGAAAAATAAATGATGTTAATTAAGGTAATTATGTGGGGTTGAGTTTTTTTTAAATGAGTATTAATTATTGAGAAGAAGAAAAGAACTCATAAGTTTTAACGATGTTATTTTTGAATTCGTGGACTAAATAAATAGCACTTGAATAATTTTTTATTATGATTTCTTGAAAAAAAGGGTATTAAATGAAGATATTTTAGTGTGATTAAATTCAACTAATTGATTAAAATTGAAAGTTAATTTTAGATCTCGAAAAAAAAGGATTTAAGGGACCAAATTGTATTTTTGGCCACCTATACATTTTCTTTTTCCCCAAAATTGATGAGAACAACCCTCCCTCTTCTTTCTCCACTTTCTTTCATTTTTTTTCATTTTCAAGTCAAATTTCTCTATCTTTAACTCCTAAATCAACAATTAAACATTAAATCATCATATCAACAAGAATTTTGGGAAAAAGAAGAAGAAAAAGTAGATGAGTTTTCTTAATGAATAATACCCAAATTTATCAAGGTAAATTAATGGAGTTTTGGTTGTTTTTAGTACATTATTTTAGTATAGTTATATGCATTAATGATTAAAATGCATAAAATTGAATTTTTATGTGATATTAAGAAGAAAAAGAAGAGAAATTGAAGGAGAGAGAGAAAGGGAAAGAGAAAGAATAAGGAATTAATGGTGAAATTGAAGTTTATTGAAGCGAATTGAACATCAATTTGGTATGTGTTCATGCAATTTTATTTTTTCTAAAAATTGTTTATTGTGTAACACCATATTAGATAACACCTACTACAACACCTGTATCCATTGCACCATATCAGATGGCACCCACATAACTTAAAGAATTGAAAATCCAGCTATAAGAACTTCTTGAGAAGGATTTTATACACCCAGTGTGTCTCCTTGGGGTGCACCTATGTTATTTTTCAAGAAGAAAGATGAGTCTCTTAGGCTATGTGTGGATTACAGACAATTGAATAAAGTGACTGTGAAGAATAAATATCTACTACTTAGAATAGATGACCTTTTTTATTAGCTTAAAGGTGTAAGTGTTTTCTCTAAGATTGATATGAAATCGGGGTATGACCAGCTTAGAGTAAATGAAACAGATGTCCCCAAGATAACTTTTAAAATGAGATATTGGCATTATGAATTTTTTGTGATGCCTTTTGGACTCAAAAATGCTCTGACAGCCTTTATAGATCTCACGAATCGTATTTTCCACCCTTATTTAGATCAATTCGTGGCAGTCTTCATTGATGATATCTTGATTTATTCTAAAAATTGAGAAGAACGTAATGAGCATCTAAGAATTATTTTGCAGACTTTAAGGGATAAACAACTTTATGCCAAGTTCAGTAAATGTAAATTTTGACTTAATGAAGTTTCTTTTCTTGGTCACGTCATGTCAATAAATGGGATTAGAGTTGATCCTAAGAAGATAGAAGTCATTCTAGAATGCAAGCCACCTAGGAATGCTACAAAGATTACAAGTTTCTTAAGTTTGGCAGGATACTATAGAAGATTTGTTAAGAGATTCTCTATAGTCGCAACACATTTGACCAAGTTATTTCAAAAGAAGGCAAAATTTGTGTGGAGTGATAAATTTCAAGAAAGTTTTGAGAAGCTAAAGGCTATGTTGATTGAAGCGTCTATTCATACACAACCTGTACATAGTAGAGACTTCGTGATCTACAGTGATGCCTCACATAACGGGATTGGATGTGTACTTACGTAAGAGGGAAAGGCAGTTGCTTATGCTTCTAGGCAACTTAAGCCTCATGAAAGGAACTACGCGACCTATGATTTAGAGTTTGTAACCATAATCTTTGTTTTGAAGATTTGGAGGCATTACTTGTATAAACAGAAAGAGTTGAACTTAAGGAAAAAAAATGTATAGAGTTGATTAAAGATTATGATTGCATCATTGGCTATTATCTAGCCAAAGCAAATGTAGTAGTCGATGCTTTTAGCAGGAAATCATTATCAACTTTAAGAGCAATGAATGCTAGATTGTATGTAGCTAGTGATGCAGTCATTGTAGCTGAGTTAAGGCTCAAGCCAAACTTTAACTCTAAGATGAAAAGCTAGTCAAAACCAAACCAACAAGTCAAGGAAACACAAAAGCAAGATGAAAAGCTAGTTACCATTCTTAAACAAATTCAAGAGGAGAAGGATAATGAATATGCAATCAAAGAGGATGACTACTTGTATTACAAAGATAGAATTTGTGTTCCTATATGATGATGAGCTGAAAATGAACATCATGAAGGAAGCCTATAGTAGTTCATATGTTGTGCACCTAGGAAGTACTAAAATTTACCAAGATTTGAAGATACATTATTGATGGCCAGGTATGAAGAGAGACATTGCAGATTATGTTAAAAATAATTACGTTATTTTAAATTAAATATGAATTTAAACTATTTAAAATTCTATTTAAAATTTAAACAATTTCAAATTCTATTTTTTACTTTTTTGAATTGGATTACACTAAACCAATTACCAAACAAGTTCAAACTCATTCCTAGAATCCTTAAATTTAAATAAGTAAATAAGGATTTGAATGTTTCCTATAAAAACCCTTAAGATAACAATCCTTATTATGACCTTATTATTACGACAATTTTAGTTAATTTTATAAGGATTTTTTTTAAATTTAAACTTTTCTACAAAGAAACTTCTATAAATATAAATTATAAATATTTTTTTAATTCTAATTTCAGTACTATAAAAGATTTATAGAAAAATTTTATTGTATTATTCGTTATGATTTGGCAACCCAGTTAGGTATTGATCTCCACATACCATATAAAAAAATTCGAGTTTTGTCCGCTCTTTTTTTTTAATTCAGTAAACTAAAAATTCTTCTTCTACATTATATATACGATATCATAAACACCGTTCCAAGTGGCGAAACACTCCTATATTTTAAGTCCTAAGTTTAAGTAATTTTACTTCCAAACACCCTTGTTTTGGGTTAAGGTTACATTAACTTGTAACCAAACAAGAGTATCTTCTCCATAAAAAGTCCTAAACCTAAAACAAGAAAAACCATAGCCGCCATAGTTGTTGCCATCACCTCCACCCATAGCCTGTTCATATCTAAGTTTATCTAACATTTTCAATTCTGATAATTGAACTAATTCTAGGTTTCACAAACTTTCAATATAAACTTTTCATACTTAAACAAATCTAGTTTGTTTTAGTGATCCAAAGTGTGCAATTTTCAATTCCAAAATTTATGATCAATAATAATCAAATAACTTTAATCAAGTTATAAAGTTAAAGTTGACTCTAGTACCACTGTTGAAAATTTTAGGTGGGATTTGATCTCTTTTTTATTTCTCAAAAGTCAAAATTACTTAAATTATATAACATAATTAACACTTAAAACATAATAAAGTGTAAATAAAATTTTTTACCTTATTCTTATTCTGAAACTTGATCCTTTTCTTATCATTTCTCTTGAACCAACGACGGAGCTATGTGGGGGCCTATGGTGCACTGGGCCCCCCAACATTTGAAAAAAGTAAATATTTGGACCTCCTATTTTAAATTTCTGGCTCCGTCACTGTCTTGAACCATTTTTGAAATCAACTCATCTTACCACTGTAGTCATACAAATGTTCGTCTTCTAATAGTATACATAAAACTTGTTGAGAAAACTCTACAATTATTATAGAGATGGTTAAGCAAGGAGCGTTAACATTCTTGGAGATTAAGTCTATTTATAATAGGCTTTGCTTATTTTAGTAATTAATTGAAATCAAATTCTAATTTTGGTTAGAATTTAATTAGAATTAATTTTTATTCCCAAATAAGATCCAATGTCATTTCTCTTGAACCATTTTTGAAATCAGCTAATCTTATCATCGTACTCACACAAATGTTTGTCATTTAATAGTATACATAAAACATGTTGAGAGAACTCTACAATTATTATAGAGATGGTTAGGCAAGGAGCATTAGCATCCTTGGAGATTAAGTCTATTTATAATAGACTTTGCTTATTTTAGTAATTAATTGAATTCAAATTCTAATTTTAGTTATAATTTAATTAGAATTAATTTTTATTTAAGATCCAATATCTTATATTGATCCTTATTTATTAAATATCTCATATTTAATCATAAAGTTTCCCAAGCTTTACACTCAAGTCCAACTTAATTAAAACATCTTTTCTCTCTCAAATCGTTCTTTGTATGTTACCTATTAAATTCGCAAATATGTTGACAATGAATATACATTAATTAAATTCTCTTTAAAAAAAGAATATAAATTAAACTCCTTTGATTTATCTTTAATTATCCAAATATTTAGTAATGTCAAATTAGTTTTAACTAATATTTTTGTGTATAACCTTTTTCATATAAATCAATCCTTTTATCATACAACATTATGATAGACATATAGCATAGAAATAATGTTTACTCTATATTAGTTATCCATGATTAGCGCTTGATCCGATTAATAAGATTTAAAAGCTATTTTCAAATCGATGATAATATATAAATATGATACAATATCGTAATTGTCTGACGTATAAACAGATTGAAGAGTCAACTTGATTCCAAAGTTGAAAAGGCCAATATAGAACCAGGTGGAATCAGTATTTTAATGTGGATCCAACTCTATGAACACTGCAATTATTAAAGACTCCAAGTTGAGACAAATTAAGAAGGATTTATTAAAGTCTTATCCTGAAGCTCTGGAGACAAATTTCCTTTTGCGCACAGTAGCAGTAAAGACATCCTAATCGAGTAAGCTTGACATAAAAACATGATGCTACGCAGATAATCATACCTTGGTAACAACAGGAAGTGCCATATTAGTAAAGCAAAAGCCGAAAAGGAAAGGACCAAAAGGCAATTGTGGGGAGAGTGAGTGAGTGAGACCAAGACCAGAAATTGAGAAAAGCAAGTCGGTGTACTTTAGACATTGGCTTCATTTTCCAACAAAAACAAAAGATAGCAACTTCTTCCTTCTGTTCCCGTCCTCAACCCCACACTATTAATGGCAGCATAAGTCTCTCTCGGTGCCTTGAAGACCGAATTTGAGCCTCTTATTTATCCTCTACTCTGTTTTCACAACCATCGCCTTCTCTGTCACTTTTTTGCCATCTTTGTATGCCTTTCGAGTTTTCAACCTCCATTAATTTGAGTTTTTGGTAATCTACTGGCTTTAAGTTATTCTTAGGTTCTTCTTCTAGCTATATTTTCTTCCCTATATAAAGGCTTTGGACTTTTTCTTTGGTTGCTTGCTCTTCAAGATCTTATCTTTTTCTGCTTAAGAAATAAGCTGCTAAAGATTTACTACAGATAGTGACAGGAAAATATTCCCGGAATTTTTACTCAAACGAATTTTGATGGTTCTCTGGCATCAAATCTCTTAAAGTGAGCCTACGGTGTTTTTTAATAGAAGAAAGAGGCGGAAAATGGTGAAAACAGAGCAAAAGCAGAGAAATACTGAGCCTTTATTCATGGATTCAAGTATTAGTCACAATTATCACCACCGAAACGAACAACCCAGTTCAGGTCTATTGCGGTTTCGCTCAGCTCCGGGCTTACTTTTCTCAAATTTCGTCGATAATGGATCCCTCAACGATCCAATCTCCAGTTTGAATGAGTTCGAGGATAAATTTGCAGCAGGAGTAAGAGAGGCGGCTGGTCATTTTGTGAATTCACAGCAAAGTTATTCTACCCTGCCTCCTCATTATCCAAGGCAGAATTCATCTATTTGCTCTTCGGCCTTGGATACTTCACATGGTTTGTTTGGTACCATGGAATTGCATCAACATGAGCAAGTGAAAAAGATTGACTCAACTCTTGCAAGGCAGAATAGCTCCCCTGCTGGACTTTTTGGCAACTTACCTGCCCAAAATGGTATTTTTCTTTCTCTTCTTTGTAAGTGAGATGGTTTTTAGGCACTTTTCGGGGAACATGTGTCTTTGTAAGATTCTGGGAATATTAGCTTCTGTTGTCTTTCTGAAATGCAGATTAGCTGTGATTGAAGAAGCTCGTTTAAAAATACTAATCTGATACATTAAGAAGGCCAAATGTTCTCTTATCCAAATGTGATCTTCTTTCAAATATGCTTATTTTTGTTAGATAGATTGATCTAAGGAGGCCAGATAAGGAATGAGTTGTTAGAGAGAAACAGAAAAGGAACAAATTTGAGTAGTTCACTCAATAATATTTTGTTCGATTGAAAAAGTTTCTTCCGGATTCAACGAGAGAAGTGTAGCTTATCCCGGAAATTTCAAACCTTTCTAACTAACATCAGTTCGGTTAGATACCTGACAGAACATTTTCCTCATTAGGTTTGCCGAGCAACTTGTGATTCATTACTTTCTCCATATATTCCGATAAATGGAAAGAAATTTGTAAAAAAAAGCAACTTTGTCTATTGAAGAAGATAGAAGGAATAGGAATCGTTGAGTATGTCTCAGTGAATTGCAGGCTATGCCACGGTAAAAAGTACGGGAAATTACAGTCCTGCAAACAGTACCAATGGCGACGGAAGTCCAAGATTGAAGTCTCAACTGAGTTTCTTATCGAGGGTGCCTTCTTCATTAGGGATGTTGTCACAGATTTCTGAAATTGGGAGTGAAAGCATTGTGACAGGCAGCCCTGACAATGGCAAGCTCAGTGACAACAGTCGATTTTATGGTAGTCCTGGATTCCCATATAATTCCTGGAGCGAATCTCATTATGCTGAGGATATAAGCAACTTGAAAAGAGATCAAAATGGAAGCGGAAAGCTGTTTGCTAATTCCCAGGTATAAATTCTCATATTGGGGGATCAGGGCACTTGACAAGCTTGATTATAGTCTAATTTTTACAGTGTGGTTTGATGAAATCTAGAGTGAAGAACGTGGAAATCATGTTCCCTTGTTATCCCACCACTTGAGTTTACCAAAGACTTCAGCAGACATGGTTCCTGTAGAAAAGTTCCTCAACTTTCAAGATTCTGTGCCTTGTAAAATTAGAGCAAAGCGTGGTTGTGCTACTCATCCGCGAAGCGTAGCTGAAAGAGTAAGATCCATTTATATTTTTGTTAAAGATTTCAAGATTTGTATGCTGTGCATTCCTATTACAAGCTTTGCGAGTGATTTCTCAGGTGAGAAGAACCCGGATCAGTGAAAGAATGAGGAAGCTACAAGAGTTGGTTCCAAACATGGACAAGGTAGAACTCTGAATGATTGCTCTGTCAACCTTGAATAATTATGGTGTTTCATGAAAGCTTTTCTTCTTCTTGGCAGCAAACAAGCACAGCTGACATGTTAGATTTGGCTGTGGATTACATCAAAGATCTTCAGAAGCAGTACAAGGTATCAGGATTTGATATCAGATAATATATTCTCGGTTGGCCTATGTTAATTTTAACCCCTGTTAACCTTTTTTTTGGCAGACTCTCAGTGACAAAAGAGCCAACTGTAAGTGTTCAGGTAACCAGAAGCCGATGCGAAATCAAATTATCTGATCTGACTGGCTTCTGTACAGAACATAACCGGATAGGAACTCTGTCTCTATTTGTTTTTAGTTTTGGGCAATAAGGACACAAGTGTTTAAAGCTTATTTAAATTTCAGTAGTTCTTTTGTTTTTATGTGGAATGTAAGGATCAAATCAATGGGACAACTGATTCATTAATAGCCTCAACTGTTCCCACCATCTTAATTAGTACCCTCTGACTATGTTAATCTGAAGCACTTGCTCCTTGTATGGACCCCGTCCCAGTCCTGGTTTGTTAGCCGAGGGTCAATAATCTTAAACTTACTTTCAAGTTTAATAGCTAGTACTATGGTCTAATATCTTTGCTTTTAGCCTTTTGTTCCCTTAAGGATTTGAGTATATTTTTTATTGGACCTAAAATGATTGCTTTAATAAGATTCTTATACTCCATCAAGTGGGAGCTCAAATACAAATGTAAATTGTTAAGAAACATTCAAATAAATTAAAATTTTCCTGTATAATATAGAAATTTATTGTTCTAGTAACTAATTATCTTATAAACTAAGTCAAAGATACGTTGAAAGTCCTTGAAAATTCCAAAGTACCTAAAAAGAGTTATGTTGATTTAAAAGCCTAAGATTTTGAAGAGTCAGTCAGCTAGGTGTGTAGGCCTGTTGGGAAAATTAGGTGGCTCTTATTATGATTTATGGAGAGGCCTAAGAGCTCATCGCAGGTTCACAAAGAGTATACATTATTTGATTGAGTTGTCATCAACTCCACGTAAAGGACAAATTAAAGATTTTCAACTTCTTACACTTGTGGAGATAAGCAAAGTCATATCCCTGTTTAATATTAAAAGTTATAAGCCTAGTAAGTACCTCAACTTATAATGTAGGGAAAGGGTAACCTTTTCTTAGACGTTTTGTCCCTATGAACATTTGAGTGGCATCACCATTCAATATGATTTTATAAGAAGTTGTAGTCACATATTGCTTTAACCATTTAGTGAACAGTTGTGGATAACCAAATGCCTCTATTGTGTGAAAAAGGAATTTCCAATTGATAGAATCAAAGTTCTTGTATGATTCAATCTTCATGAAGTAGCTTCTAATTGTTTCCTTCCTGTTATTGTCTTTCAATATTCTTACCTTATAAAAAGCACCTTAGTATGGATTAATGGACTCCATGATTCTTCTCAATCTTATGACCAACATTTTAACATAATCTTACAAATTACATTACAATAGGATACGAATCTAAAGTTTTAAAATGTAGGATTGGAAATCTTGGGTATGAGATAGATAAATATTTTATTTATTTCTTTCAACATCTTACCTTTAATAAAGAACTTTATGATTGCATTATAAAATTGTTCACTATCTAAATTCCATAATTTTTGGAAGAAAAAATGCATTCAACCTGTCTAGTCTAGATGTTTTACTTGAGTTTATATTGATGAGAACTCTTTATATGTTTGCTTAAATGAATGACTTAATGAAGTAATTAGGTTGTTTTCTAGAGATTGAATGTTCTTAATCTTATATAAGTTATAATAAAGTACCTTTAAATAGATAAAATATATCATTTCCAGTATAATTTTTTCTAACACTGTCATGACAGTCAATTTTTTTAATGATGGACACACTATTATTGTTATTATCTCTAGCTAACTTCCTTCTCTCTGAATTCCTAATTTTCTAATTAAAGATTCAAATATCTAGTTATGTCTTTGTAATCTCTAATGCAGCTTGATGTATCTCCTACTATAGACAAGTGTAAGATAAATATGCCATTCAAATTTATGCATTTATATCCTCCTCTTCTTGTTCTTTCATTTTTTGATATATGTTCCTATGGTGTTAGCCAAGCTATTCATAAGAGGTTGAGCAAATTTTAAACATAAGGATAAAAGAGAAAAAAAATTTGAAAAGCAAGAATTGATGTTTACTTGTCTAAAATTGCTAGGTGCATGCAATAACTCATAAATCATATGTTTCAAGTAAATTATTTGATAAGCCAACATCTTAAAGCTAAGTAACAAGCTCCATTCAAATGGTTCTTATTGGTCTTAATGCACCTCAATTTCTAGCAATTTATCTTCTTCATGGTTAAGGTGAGTTGTAGCCTCCCTCACCATAACTCAAACCTTCAACCTTTTAGGTTGGAAGGCTCTTACGAGGACTTGCTTCACCATTTAAGCCATCCCATAAGAAACCATAGCATCATATGTTACCCATTTACATATATTGTTAAAGTAATTGAGTTCTGTTATGACTTAAT
Organism: Erythroxylum gracilipes; assembly: GCA_026413385.1. NCBI lineage: Eukaryota > Viridiplantae > Streptophyta > Magnoliopsida > Malpighiales > Erythroxylaceae > Erythroxylum > Erythroxylum gracilipes. The sequence goes on from JANZLC010026012.1 coordinate 15,568, forward strand.
ATTTATTAGAAGTGGCATGTTGAACAATTAACTATGTTTTTCTCATTTATTCGTTCCAAAAGAGATAACTTATACTCCCTCCGATTCATAATAAGTGTCGTTTTAGAGAAATGCACACTTATTAAGGAAGTTAATGAAATATCTTATTTACCCTTATTAATTACATGTTAAAGTGCCTTGAAAATATAATATGTGTAATTAAGATGTGAGAGAAATTAAAGGGTAATTTTGGAAGTAAAATTATAAATATGCATAAAAAGTCATAAACGACACTTATTTTGAATAATTAAAATCCCTCTAAAACGACACTTATTATGAATCAGATGGAGTATTTTAGAAGTGGATTTACGTATATGAATTGTCAATAGAAATGATTGGCACACCTAATGAAGTGGTTTAAATGGTGAAATTAATCTCTTTTATTGTATTTAATTTAAAAGGTTTAAGGTCCATGTCGTAGTGATAAGGTTTGAAACTCTTCTCAACCATACAGAGGACAGTTGACTAGGAATTGAAATGCTTTGAAAGCTGCAAGCTTCACTTGAATTGAACTCATCACTTAATTTTGGGTCATTGGCTTGTCAAATGGTTTGACCTAAAATATGTGATTTTCATGTTATTACATGCACTCGATAATTTATCTAATGCACAGAAGAAGTATCAAAAATAGGTTCCACCAATATATAAGATTAAGATAATAGAGAGTAATGTTAGAGGGACAATTATTACCATGTCATTTAAAATTTATAGTTAAAGTCGTCTATTATTTACAAGAAACTATTGAGTGGTGTTTCTATATGAATGGGTGAATACTATATTTTAAAAGATTTTGCTTAATTGGGACTCCCTCTTACCAAAAGTGCATCTTAAAAAGACAAAAGATGAAATAATATTAGGTCCATAGGTATGTTTCACATATGAAAATAACATAAATTAAATAGCTTAAGCTTTTAGGTCATTTTATGAAGAATACATATAAATGAACATAATTTGAAAATTTTCCAAGTACACCATAAGATTTTATGTTTGAAAACTACGAGCATCTTGTCTGCCTTCCTATAATGTAAATATATTAAATATCTTGTTTACATCTAAACATGATCATTTTATTTTTCATGTCATTAGAGAGCTTAGATATAGACTAAAAATTAGGGATTTAAACTCTTAAGTAAAAACTTAGATTATTAGAAGGTAAGGAACTAGTTGGAACGTTAATATGGTATGGTAATGATAGACTCCCCAACTAAAATTTGATTTCATGTGATTTGACGATAACAATAACATACAAAATTATGATCGAATTGATATTTTTTCCATTTATAAGAGCATTCATTTATGATTTATGTAACAATTCAAGATTATTTACATAGAAAATTAAATTATTTTTAATATTTTATTAAAAATACTAAGAGTTAAAATGTATCTTCTTCTTTTATTTAAATTTGAGTTATATATGATCTATTACCAAATAACATAATATTTTATTTTATTTTATATCCTTGATCCAAAACTTTGTTACTCAACATTTTAAACCTTAATTTATGGTCAGATAAAATTTCAAAGCTTAAGTCATTCTTAATTTATATAATTTTAAATTTTGTTATAAGTTGGAAGTAGACAACCTATAACAAAATTTTGAGTATTTGTCTTATTCATATTAATTTTAAGAAGTGAAGTGATTTTTCTTACATCTTGATTATAATATAAAAAAAAGTAATATCCATTCTTCTTAACATTTATTTCTTATTTGATGTTTACTAGTTAAGATTTTGATCCTTATTTCGGTGTATTTACTATGAGGTCTATTCCTTACTTAAAGACTTTTACGATATGGTATTTTCCTTTTTTATGGGCCTTTGCTAGATGATCCACAGCCTTATTGCACTTATTAAGTATTTTTTTTAGTAGTATACTTACAATTTTTTTTTTGATAAAGTCATTTTTATACTTAATGACTTTTTATTAGGAATTTTAATATTTTATATTACTATCATGAAAAATTAATAATTATGATAAATTTACATTAAGGAGACATTTTACCTTGTAGTTATTAAACATTATATTGTTTGTATTTGAGGTTACGAGACTTGTAGATGTAAAAACCAAAATGTCTTTGACTTGAGCATTTAACAACGTTATACATTATTATTAGTCTAAATTGGAAATTATTTTGTTATTATTTCTTTAAATTGAAAATACTAGTAAAAATTTAATGATCAAATACTTCCATGTTTTTACTTATTTAGGGTAAAACTTTTTCATTCAATTTTCTAAAAGACGATATGTAACATACCACCCCCATAAAGCATATGCCCGAATATACTAGAGGATATTCGTGAACATACCCCATGAGAATGATGCGTCAGAACAATCACATTAACTAATTTAAGGCATAAAAAAAAGATCAATTCTTCCCAGTTCATTCACAAACATAAACTTACATTGTGTCATTAGAATTCATAATCCATGTATATACATTACACAACATTTAAGAGTTTAACACTCCATACAATCAAGCACATGTTTATGTGTCATGTTTCAATACATGCTCAATTGACTTTTCCGGGTATGTTTTCTTATGCAAGATCTTGACTATTCAATCATTATAGCTTGTATTCAATTAGTTTGCAATTAGGCTTATACCTTAAATAGGTTTGATTACTCTAAATTCATCAATCATACATTCACAAACCTTTTCTAGTAATATATATTCATACAATTTCCCAATTCTCATTCACAATTACCTCATGTTCTTCAATGCTCATTCATTCATGCCTAATACACATTACAAATATCCTTAAGATCATATTTGTATTCATAAGAACACCTTTATTCCTTTGACAACTCATAATATCCAGATTTAGATACATTGGTATCAAGGCAGTATATACTTTATGTTATGACATCAATTAACAATCTAAACTTATCAAGCTTTTAACCAATTAATCAAGCAATAATCTAAGTTCACTTTTAACCTTAATCAAGTCCAAATACACCAATTTAGAGTGACTTATCCTCCGTTGGTTCAACAAATACACAAAACAGAAAATAGCAATTTAGAACTAAGCCCATGATCGTGGTGGATCTTGCCACGATCGTGACAGAAGCTAGTGCAACTGGCCACGGTCGTGGGCTGAGGGCTATGATCGTGCTCTATTTTTCTTCCCCAATTCTCCACGAATTCCACATGCTTAGAAACATCACTAACACTTCAAGTTTTCCAGAATTTATGTCCTTTTATGCAACTTCATTTCATGCTAATCTAACTACCATTTTGGTTACATTAAACCTCAAAATAATCTACTCAATTGATTCATTATTATTCACTTAATCCCATCATACATGTAGTCCTAGCTTTCTAGATTTAAAAACACCTTCATAGCAGTCCATCAATTATACCTTAATTCCTTATCAATTACATCTCAAATCCCATCTCAAAATCATTCTTACAACAGCTAACAAACTATTGATTTTCATGTATGCAAAAACAGAACAGAAACTACCATTCATGCATCATTTTCCAACACTCATTTAATACCAATATCACAATCAATCCATCTCTAATCATTCATCTTCAATTTCTTGCTAACATATATTACAAGAGATCAGTATTTCACTTACTTGATTAGCCCAATTGCCTCCTTAATTATCAAGCTAACCTAGCCTTCCATGCATGAAATCACAATTCCAAGAACAAGGTAGGAATAGAATGGGTTTCAGCAACAAGAAGAAGACAACAGAATATAGCTAGTTTTATGAAGGATTTTACAAAGGTTTTGACAAAGTACATAATTCAGGCAAAACTCAAGGTTGTGAGGGTTCTATATGTATGTCAGTAGTGAGAAGGAGAAGAAGAAAACATGCAGCAGAAACAACAAGAGAGAAAAATGACTCCCCATTTGCTTAAGTCATTTGGGGCAAGGTGTCTTTATTTTAAAAGGACACATGTCATACAAAGAAGTAAGCTACATGTCCTTTTCTATAACTGCCAAATGTCACCAAAATCGTAGGCCATTTGTCACTCAATCTACTACCATATGTCACTTATTTCATAGGCCTAGCCATCCTAAATTTTCATGTGTTAACTTGTCTTGCCACTTGACATTTTTCCTAGGCTAAATGTACATATTAATTCATCAATCTTCCATTTGTAACAATTAACTTCAAATTACTAATTGTAATCCATCAAACAAAAAATTCAAGACATAAACAATACAAAATTATATCATAATCATTTTAAATATTTCATACCCCGGAATATGTCAATTGAGTGCACATACAATCTTTGCAATGTTTTTCGAAATCATAAATCATGTGTATATGCTATTATTGTGCATATGAATGAATTCATAAAATCATGTTCTAAATGTACCAAATTCATTCTAAAATCATGCAACTCATGAAACTCAATAATTTAATATTTTAATCCCTCGGTATGGAAACTAGTTATTACACGATATCATTTTAAATTATATAATACAATTGGTACATAAACACAATAAATCGAATGTAAATCATGCCTTATTGTGTACCTTGATCTTTTATTTTTCCAATTTCCCTTAAACCATTTTTGTAACTAGTTCATCGAACTATTGGAGTCACACACATGTTCATCCTCTAACAGTATTTATGTAAACGAGCTATCTATAAGTGATATAGAACGAAGCTTGTACTTCTTACTTACCCAAGTAGGGATTCAACAATACCCAAGTCAAACATAAATTTATTAGAGCAAATTGAAATAAGTCTAAAAACTAGCCTTTGTAACCACTAATTTGTGTGTGCATTGATTTAAGTTAATTTGGTATAAATAGACCGTAATTAAGTTGGAAGAATAATTTTTTACTTTCTAAAGAGTTGTCAAGAGTCTTAAAAAGTTAAAGAGTGCATATATGCATTGCATTACATATATTTGTTAAGAAACGTAGACCAAATTAGAGAAGGTTTGTAGCTAAATAGGATTGAAGGAATAGTAATGAACACACATGTTTTACGTGAAAAACCTCCAAATAAATTAGGGTAAAATTCTCGGACAAGAAGAAGAAATGTTACTAAGAAAAATATGAGTTACAACCTTTCTCTATTTTATAAAGAGAAACATTTAAATCTCTCAAGAAATAGGAGAAACACTCTTTAAATAGATTAAGAATTTTCTAAGAATTGATGATGTGCAAATGAATTGGGAAGACTTATTTATAGGCCTCCCTCACACAATTTAGACAATTAACAATTAGTTGTCGAAGCCACAAATGCTACAATTGCTATTGTTGAATTTCCAGTAGCATTAATTATTGTAGCCATCCAAGCCTTAATTGTCGACTACCGCCACTGCCTATCATTTCAACAATATTTAGCCTTTGTTCATCAGTGTAAATAAAAAAGAGAAATATTGAATTGTATATGGTTGCATAATTGTTAAAATTAAGATAATTATTAAGAATACATAATGTGAAAATTCTTATTGACCTTGAATGGCAATTATAAAGTGTCCAACTTAACTTGTGACAAAGAAAAATGATTTTATGAGATCTTCTTTAGCTGCGAGAAAACAAGATGATTATAAGGTTCCTCTTTACTTGTCCTAAAAATATGTTATTTAAAAGTGTAAGTCAAAACACCAATCAAACCATTTGAGCATAACAAAACCGTTGATGTGACCCGCGCACTGACCATTAATGGGACCCGCACTGACCGTTGGTCTTCTTCGTCCTATACCGCAAAACTGGCAAACCCAAATTCCTCACCATTAACACTTCCTAGCCAAATTTAAACCCTAACCCTAGCCCTAACCCTAACCCTAATCCTAATCCTAATCCTAATCTTTATGTTCCACTCCTCATTTCAGCTTTCTCCAATTTCCCCGACGATGTCTTAATTATGTCCTATTTTAATTGGTGTTGCTATATAGCATATAATGATAATATTAATATGCGTGCATCAATGAAGGAGTTGCTATATAGATTTTTAAATATTGACCTTTCTTATATATCTATTATACTAGGCTAGTTTAGGTGTTTTGTTAAATTTTGAAGGGAAGGTAAAGTGCTTAATTGATTTGGAGAAGATGTCGAGTTATGTGGATTTCAATCAAAAGATTGATTATGTTTTCAAAATTGTGTTGATTGGAGATTCAGCAGTTGGGAAATCACAGCTTCTTGCACGTTTCGCTAAAAATGCTTTTAGCATTGATTCAAAGGCCACCATTGGGGTTGAATTCCAGACCAAAACTCTTTCTATTGATCACAAAACGGTCAAAGCATAGATTTGGGACACCGCTGGCCAAGAAAGGTGATTGTCACTTCCCTTTTAACTTTTCCTTCTTCCCACAATCTCCTTATATATTAATAGGCATTCTGAATTATGTGCATTTGGGAGAGTAGGAAAATGGGTGATCATCCTGTATGATTATTACAAGCTAATTGGTTTCGAATAATATTAAATGTGGGTTTGCTGCTTTTGATTTGCTCAGCTTTCCTGAACAATGTTTTAAAGGATATATATTAACTCTGGTCCATCTCTTCGCATTCCCAGGAAAATGATGATATGAAACTGAAAGAATACAGCATAGATTGTGGAACTTTGTTTACTTAAAGCAAAAATAGTTGCTTCTATTGCTTTTGATTTAGGGGTAATAGTTTATATTCAAAGAAATAGAGTTGTCTTAATGATAACTTAAAAGAAATCCCTGGGTTGTATAAATGCACCTCCTGGAGTTGTTTAAAATAGGTGTGAGAGGATCAGAACTTCGTATTTAGATGTTTGATCTCACGATATCAATTATGCTTAAGGTCCTACTACTGGGGCCTTGAAGCTCATGATATATGGAAGAAAACATTATTTAGTGCTCAGTGAGAGCTAAGAGTAGACGTGAATCAGGATTATGTTCTTCTATAATTGCTACCCAAGTTATATATCAGAAATTGGAAATGATATCTAGATTCTGTTTTGTGGTTCTGGATTAAGAAAAGTGGAAGTGAAGAGCATTAGTTTAGTTATATGGAAGGTAAAGAAGAAACATGTGGGCTTTACTCTCTTAACATTAAGGTTCTGAATGCAGTAACTTTATATTTTCTGTTTGACATCATTTTGTAATTATTAGATTTTATTGAAAAGCATTTGACTAGGTTGCAAAAGTACTTATTTATTTTAGTGATTTTCTCTGTTTTGCCTTAAGAGTTACAGAACTCTGCTAAGATGATAAGATCCATCACCAATCTGTACCTCATTTAATTCTATTACTTTAAGTCTAGTTTACATCACTCAGCAAGAAATCTATTGTTCCAATATTTGTGATTTTTTACCGTATAGTTTAATGCAATATTAGCATATTCTCCTTGTTTGTGGTATATATAATAATTTTGAAGACAATTTTATTTTCCAGAATATCTCAATCTTCATGTAATTATCTCAGGATATGCTTCTGCAGATTGGAACAGCAAAAGGAAAACTTAAGGTGTAAAATTCTTGTATATACAGGGCTTATATCAAATGTAAATCTGCATATGCGTTCTATTTTGGTTGAATGTTTGAATTTCTCAATCAGCGTATGCTCTTCCTACACTATAGCTAACCTCAAATACAAAGTTATAGAACTACTATTAGCAAGCTGTGGGATGCTAGTTATTCAAATAGAATCTTATGAGTTATGAAGTATTCCTTCCTCAAAGATTCTTCTATTTCTCTCTCTCCACATATGATAGATTTCCAAATAGCAAATTATTCTAACAACTACTACTGCATATCTTTTTTTATAGTTTAAATCTTTTCCTAGTTCAGATCACCATTATTGTCAGTAATCTGCTTGTGTCCACATTTCGTCGACATTACTTTCCACATAGAATTTGACTATGAGCATTAAAAAATAAGTGGCTTCTTGATTTTCTCCTCCTGGACATGGAATGGAAAAAGAGTCAACTTGCTTCCTTCTCTTTGGAAATCTGTCTTTTAGGGGAGTCTCTGTTATATTCGTGAGTCAAGGATCGAGTCACGGGGCGATGAACTACGACGTCTCCCTCAAAACCTGTGACCTTGCCC
>JANZLC010026032.1:0-23579 GCA_026413385.1 Erythroxylum gracilipes
TTTATGATTTGTGAATAAGTTGAAAAATGCATGAATTGTGTTGTTTGTGATTTTGATTACTTGACAAGAATTTTGAGAAACATGTGTTTTATGACTCAATAAGAATTTTCCATGATAAAGAACTTTTTGAATAGTTTTGCTTGTTATTTGTTATAAACTTGTTACCCATGAGCTTTTTAAGGTTACCCCCATTTCTGTCCCATCTCCAGGTGATGAGCAAGAAACAGAGTGAGAGCCAAGGCATTACTCCAGATTTGCATATTTTGTTTTGTTTTGAAATAATTGATGTAAAACAAGGCTTCATATGTATTTCAAGAATTATTGGGTTTTGCATGCTTTGTATAATGGATTTTGATATTGATGATGTAATTTGGCTTAGAAATGCCATTGAAGTTTGTAAAACCCTTAATTTATGATGTTAATGAAATATGGATTTGAAATATGAATTATGCATGGATGATGTAAGTTGAAATTAAGTATACTTGAAGAAGTAATCCACTTGAGTTAATGAATCTTGAACATGAACTATTGATATATATATATATATAAGTGAGGCACTATGGAAAAGAAAGATAGGAATATTATGAATCATGAGATGTTGTTGAATATGAAGAGTCTAATGAATTTAGATTGAGAGTTTGATGAATTCCAATTGGTATTTGAATTGTTATGAATGATGTTGTAATAAGGAAGTGAATTTGGGACAAATTTCAAGTTTTCATAAGGGAAAAATTGTATTCTAAATTCAAAGGAAAAACTGTATTGATTTAGGTAGAATTAGCCAATATTGTCTTCTTGGAATTGTAGATGATCTTTTTAGCTTTCCAACGTTATAAAGTTCGTAATTTTTGGATATCGGAGTTGAGAGTTATGATTGTTACAAGATGTGATGCTGTATGGAATGTATGCACAGGACAACTATGGTAAATGATGAGAGTTTGTGTATGTTATGAGTCATTGGAGATAAGATTTGAGAGTTTTATGAGATAAATTAGGTGTTTGAGTTGTTATGAAGTGATTTTGCACTAGAATAGTTGAATTTGGGGAGATATTGAGTGAATATGATGTTAGATTAGATGTAGGAAGCATTGGAGGGGCTTTGGAGGGGTTTGGGAAACCCCCATATCCGTTTAACAGACTTTAGGTTTGTTTAACGAGCCTTCTCAGGTCAAAAATGACCCCCAGCATTGCCCATGTCCGTTTAACAAACTTTAGGTTCGTTTAACGGACCTTCTTAGGTGAAAAAGTGCTCCCAGGCCTGACATTGTTCGTTAAACGGACATACACAGGACAACTTCAATAAATCACAATTTTTGACCCTTTTAAAGGCAAAATCTCTCTTTGTGGTCTTCGAACAGGTCCTTTTCTATCCATGTCAGTATTTCGTATAGAGGTTATTATGTCACCAATAGTGTCCTTGCCCATGATAAACTAAAATTATTATTGCCTCCTAATTTGGATATAATCAAACATACTTTTTACTGAATTAATGAAATTCAATCCTGGAAATACAGTATTCCACTTTTTTTTTACTACCCAAGGATTCGATGCATTTCGAAATCGAGAAATTTCTACTGGAGCTGGTGCTATCCGAGAACAATTAGCCGATCTGGATTTGAAGTAAGTCTTCGTATCTTATTAGTGAAATTGACTATTTGAAATTCAACAGATCCCTTGTTTTCTTGTTGTAAAATACTTGAAATTAATAAATTTTTTTATCATAAAATGAACGATCAAATTTGTTAAAAAAAATAGGATTATGAAAAAAGTCATTAAAAATAAAAAACAAAAATTGCAGTTGATAAACTCCCAAATAAAAAATTCTTCACAGAGGAAATCTTTAGTTTAATTTTTCATAATCTTTTTTTGATATATTAATTGATATATTAATCCCAGAGTTAGTTGGTTCTCCCCGAAATGCATTGAGGCGCAACAGTTGACTGGACATCTAGGGGTAAAGCACTGTTTTAGTGCGGGACGCGAGAGCGGTACTGAATCGAGGCAAACTCTGAATACTAGATATGACCTCAATCTTTATTTACTTTATTTATTTATTTATTTATTATTATTTATTATTTATTTTATGATTACTATTTAATGTAGGACTGGTGCCAACAGTTCATCATAGAAGAAAGGACTCACTGAACCAGGATCACTAACTAATACTAATAGAATAAAAAATATAATAAATAGAAAAGAGCTGTCTTTTCTGTATATTTATCAATTTATAACATTATAATATAAATCAAATCGATTTGATTTATATTATAATATCGATTTGATTTTTTCCCTCTATTTATTTTATTTAGAAACAGATATTGAAGTCTTCTTTCAAATGGCTCAGAAACGAACTCAGTCAGACATCTATATTGAAAGTTATGTCAATCGCACCAAGATAGGTACAAATTGATTGAGCATATTAACATGTTCGATTTCTTTCGAGCATAACTTCCTCATCTGACATCTAAATGAAGTAATTCTTGAAGAAATGGTTTCCTAAAATCGTTTACTATCTCTCTATGAAAATTTGTGTCATTTGGAGTTGTTTCGAGAAAGTTTTCATTAGAGTAAGTGAGAGGTCGGTTAGGAGAGCATGATTTGGGTATGAACATACTTAGGCTTTTTAAGCATATCTTGAGCTATAGAGCTCTGATTAAGATGGTTCTTGCTTCAAAACAAACTAGAGACTTAGAGCTATAATTTCTATGAAGTAGTTAAATTGAAATTCTAGTTTGAAGATTTCCAAATTCTATTCACAAATAGGAGAAATGAGTTTGATTATGGTGATTGATTTGTATGGGTATGCCATTGAACAAATTGTAAGGAAATTTTTGAGATGTTATGAGAATGAAGATGAACCGAGGATGGTTAAAGAGATTACAAGGAACCACGCTCAAGTATTATGGTATCTTAAAGAGGGTTTAATGGAATAACCCTTTAAGGTAATTTCCACGCTCACGTTTCATGATTTCGCAAGAAGTTGGGCTCCGGAAATAAGCAGGACCCACACCTAAGGTTTTTCCTAGTCCAAAAAGTCACAAATGGCCCTCGATAAGTCGCGTTTGGGAGGTTGTCTTCCCTGGCCACGATCGTGGCCCTTGATTTTTGCTCTCTGTCACAATTGTGGCAGAAGGAGCCATGATTATGGCAGACCCTCCATTCTTATGTCACAATCGTGACCTAAAGGCCATGATCGTGGCCCTGGGCCTTGCTTTGGGTTTCCTCTGAATTCTCTACATTCTTTGATATTTGATCTGAAACACTAAGAAACACATCAAGGAACCTCAAATACATAAAATTTAATCTCAATAGCATGTTGTAACCCATGAAACACTCAAAACACATATGTCTAACTAAATAACACAATCCTAACCTAAACATGCATTAACCATTCAATTTAACAACTAAACACATACTAAACAACCCACTAAAACATCATGCATCCTACTACTATCAACATCCCTACACTTAACTTTTTCTTATCCTCAAGCAAAGACAAAACAAGCAAAACAAAACACACCAAAACACAACACATACACATATGCAATAATGAGACAATGACATTAAACTTCACAGAACAAATTTAACTACAAACACAATATTTCAAATTGTTCTAACTTATTAACTTGTGAAATCTGTGTCTAAGTAATTCAAACTAAATATAAATACTAATCAGAAATTAATGTCACATTCATTCGCTCTTATCACCTACACACACATTATAATTATTTTATCAATCAAAATTGTAACTATCCTTAGGTGACTTTTCATAAGAAATCATGTTATTCATAAGATAGTGAGATTTATTAAACAACATACTATTTTTTTTAATTTTATTAACTTGAACCTATCCTTTTAATGATGTCCCTCGGTTTACTCAACTTGGCCATATTTTTATTAAATGGCTTCGTTGGAATGTTATTATATCCTTTTGACGTCAAGACAAACATTTATGATGAATGTCCCCCAGTGACTCAACTACATCACATTCTTAACTGGCTACTAACTCTATTCATAACCCAATTTATTTCAAAAAGGGCCAATAGAATAGTTATTTTTTTAAGAATTACACAACTTTTTATTATTATATTTTCTTGCCTACCTCATTTCTTAAGCTAATCATTCTTATGAAAAGATAATAACGATGCTACTTATTCATTTGACCTAAAATGAATGTGGTAAATTCCTAGAGGGAATGAACTAACATCATATCCTAATTAACATGCGTATTTAATCGAAATAACCTAGAACACTAATTTCTCAAGCTAATAAAGTTTAGCAACCTAAGAGAATGTTCAAAGATAAATCGATTCCATTAAGTCCTAGCCATTGACACATTCATACAAATAACATCATGCAATTCTAAACAAAACTAACATATAGCATGCAAAATTCACATTCAAATAAAAAAATATACTGCACACAACCCTCTCCATACTTGGACAACACATTGTCCTCAATGTAAGAAGAGAAAACAACAATATATAAAGTGACAATAAAAATTAATGAAATAAGAGAAACATGAGAACAATTGAAAATAACAATAAAAATAAAAGACAAGGTTAGATTATAGAACTGTCATGGTGATTGAAGTGGTGATGGTGTCGGAGCTGGTAGTTGAACACTTTAAGCCTTGAAATATATGTGAATATGTCGTATGTCCCGACTTTGGCATCTTTGTTCTCTAGCCATCTCTTTCAACAGCTGGGCACTTTCTGAAATGACTTTGTTAGTGTTTGAGATGGTTTCCACTACCTTCTCTCATCCCATTCGCTCTTCTTCTTCTGACTCCTCACTAGTTAAATCCTCCTCCTATTTTGGTGGTGCCGAGCTCGAACTAACTTGTCCCGCTCTAGTCTTGACATGATATTTTGCACCGATATCTCGAAGTTTCATAGTATAGGACTTCATGATTTCAGCTCTCGTCAAGTGACGAGTGTTAAGAAACTCAGGACGATGGACAGTTAGTCTATTGCAATTGAAACCATAGTATTCCACAATAGCTATGACTCAATACCCCATCAGCCATAACTAAATACCCCATACCCAAGTTATTGCTTCTCTTTCTTAGAGTAGCAGTGATTGCATTAAAGATATGGGTGGAGGTGCAAACTTTGACTCTATGATCTACGCACCACAAGATAAAAATTTCCTTTATTGAACACTTGTTTATTTCACTTTTGTCAAATACAGTTTGACATATGAACTTATGTAATAACAAGTGTTCGATGCTTCAACTAATATTTTTGTGGGCATTTTTAGCATCAAAGCTCTCTGGCCTAGTCAGTTTCATCCAATAGTGGATGGCACGAAATTCATCGTGCTGTCTACTATGGTTGAGTTGGGAAATCTACCGATTTCATATAAAATATAATTTTCTAACCCATATGGTTGATCCCGTAACCGAAACCATAGGTCTTTAGGGTTGCTTGGCTTGTATTGAAGGGAGGTGAAGAATTCTAGGGTTAGTTTCTCGTAAACAGGATAATTAAATTGCATAAAATTTTCCCTCTAAAATCTTCCACCTAAAGATTCAACCCTTCTCTCAATCTAATTGTTTCTAAAGTATCAAAATCTAAGTATTTAGACACAATAATGTTCTTTAAACTAAAGGTGTGGTAGCAATTACCTTCCTTCTCCAAGAAGAATAGGAAAGGTGCGTCGTAATTCACTGCCTTGTTTTTTTATCCACGGGTCGATACTTGGACTTTGCCGTTTGGTTAGTTACGTTTAATCATCTACTTGATGCGTGGTCCCATTAGATTGAGAGTCTTGAAAAGTTTCGAGAGAGTTGAAGACTTGAAGATATGGCTAAAAATGGTTGTCTAAGGATAATTGGTATCTTCAAGTCTTCCTCTATGTCCAAAATGACTAAGTCTGTTAGAAAGGTAAAATTTTCCACCTTAACATGAACGTCCTTGATTATACCTCTTGGACAATGAATTGATCAATCAACCATCTGCACACTCGTCATGTTGGTGCTATTTCTTCTAACTTCATATTTTGGCATAAAGTGTAAGGCATCATACTTATGCTAGTTCCTATGTTTGCAAAAGCCTTATACACTTGACATTACCTATGGTGTAAGGAATGTAAAAATCCCCTAGATCATTTTATTTCTATGGTAATGTTGCCATTTCATTAGAAATCTCTCTTTTTTGGGTAAATCAGAAATTTAAATTAATCAAAAAGGGTTTATGTATAAACCATGGGGTTGCCTTGAATGCCATCCCCTCCTAAAACCAGAAAGGTAACCTAACCTATGAACATGAGGAACAAAAATAGTTCCCTATAAATTGAACCAACCACAGCATCCTGCCTTCACGAATATACCAACCAAGATTACCTTTTAGGAAGGCACTTCACTCGCATGCTTTTCTAGCTCCTTTCTATTGATTAATCTATCTTATATGGATTCCATAAGACTGAGTTGATTTTTTAACTGCTCTATTACCTCAAGGACTTCCTTTAACTCCATTTCTTTTGAATTGTGTTGTGCTAAAATGGGGTATGGAATTGTAGCTCAATACTCTTTGATTTCCTTTAGGTTATGTTTATTCAGTAGGAGATTTTTATCAGCCCTTTTCTTTTCCTTTTCCCTATCTTTTTTAAATTGGTCGAGCTTCTCCTTAGTGGTCCAGTTGATAACCATGATTCTTTCTTTTGGGGTTATTTTTGTGTTACTTGGAAGGCTCCTCACATTTCGTGCAGATAGTGCATCTGTCAGTTGGCCCATTTGGACTTACAAATTGTGAATAGAGGATGCATGATTCTTTGTCACTTGTTGATTTTTTTTTTCTAATCTCTTATACCCATCATCGATGCTTCCAATGTTATCCAAGATTTTGTCTAATTTGGCGTTCATGGAATTAGGTTTCTCCTATTGAAAACCAGGTGACCCTTGAGGTCAGAATTGACCTCTATTGTTTGACCAAAAAAAGTTTGGGTGATTCTTCCACCCAGAATTGTACGTGTTTTAATAGGGAATGTTCACTTCTCCACGATCAAATTGTGCTCCCATATACTTAATTTGTTCGTTTCATTACTTTGCATCAGGAAGCAGTTGATGGTATCATGATTATCCTTGCTGCAAAGCTCGCATCTTTATTGAATGGCCTTAATAGGGGTTGAAGAGGAAGCTTTCATGTTATTCAACTTTTGTGTTAAATTGTTAATTTTTGTTTGTGCCTTTATTAATTGGTCAACAACTATAGCTCCTTTCAATTCTCGGATGGTTATATGTTTTCTACTTCTGTCATTTGTCCACAGACAGTTTCTACTGGCCATTTCTTTAAGCAACTCCTCTGCTTCATCAAAAATCTTTCGCATAAGCGATCCACCCGATGCTACATATATGGTACCTCTTATGGGATTGACTCCATTATAAAAGGTTTGCAAAAGAAATTCTTTTTGTAAGTTGTAATGTGGACACCTCCTTTGCAAATCCTTATATCTCTCCCACATCGCATAAAGTGACTCCCCCTCATTCTGTTGGAAGTTTGTGATTTCTTTTATCTTCTTCGTAGTTTTAGTGAGGGGAAAATACTTGTCCAGAATGCACATATCAATTGCTCCCACGTTGTGACATTTGAGGGAATGAGAGAGTGATACCAATTTTTTGCTCTATCCTTTAATGTAAAGGGGAAAAGCCTCATCCTAATAGAATCTTCTAACATTCCATGATATCAG
Source organism: Erythroxylum gracilipes (assembly GCA_026413385.1). Lineage (NCBI taxonomy): Eukaryota > Viridiplantae > Streptophyta > Magnoliopsida > Malpighiales > Erythroxylaceae > Erythroxylum > Erythroxylum gracilipes. The sequence continues at coordinate 7,690 of JANZLC010026032.1, forward strand.
AAGGTATCACATATTTTGAAGAAGTTCACTATATGTGTATTGGGATTCTCATTGGTTAGCTCGTAGAATTGCACATTTGTTTGCAACATGTTTAGTAGAGGTGGATTTATTTTGAATGAGGGTACTTGAATAGGAGTTCTAGCAACACCTTGATTGGTTTCATTAAATATTGGTCTCATGAAATCCATGAGGTTCTGAGGTTAGTTCCCCTGCTTTCATCCTTGATGAGATTCTTAATGAAATTCCTCAGCCATTAGTTCTTCAATTTCTTCTTCTTAGCGTTTGGCACTTTGAATGGCCCATTCCAAGCGAGTGATGCCGAGTGCTAGGGTTTTAGTGATATGACTTGAACTACGAGTGATTCTTATGTTCATGCAAATGCACGGACACAAGAGTGATGAGAACACCTTAGACTATAAGAAGTAACCTAATCCTTCTACTCCCCGACAACGGTGCCAAAAACTAGTTGAGGCAAGTTTTAATCTATTTAAAACCCTTAATATACTGCAAACGCATAGGTTGTGGGTGTAGTATATGAGGTGTCGATCTCTCAAGGAGTTGTAAAACTAACCTAATTCTAAGTTATCTAAGGCCTAAAGAATTACTAAAATTAATAGAAAAGTAAATATGTGAAGATGACTGACAGAAAATTAATTTGTAAAATTAACACAAATGAAATCGAATATTGAGCACCACCAATTTCACAATGGGAAATCACATAAGAAAATTTACCAAAATAATGAGAAAGGGATTTATCCTATCGTCAATGCTAACCTAATCACTTTTGTGTTAATGTGGTGTCAGTTCTAGACTATCAAAGGGTGGATTACTCTCTCTCAAGTTATAATCACTAAGCCCTAATTGATAAACTCTAATTAAGTTGCATGACTAAAAGGATAATCTCTTGATTAACAGTCAGCCCACAACCTAATTAGATTTTAAGCATTCTATTAAACAATAGGGCTCTCACACGAGATCTTTTTCTATATAATTACCGATTTGATTACTTGCATGACCTATTAGGCCAATTAACTCTCATTAACCAGCCCAATCATTTTCCATTCAGTTCATTCTCTTGATTTATTACCGAAGCATTAAGTTACAACAAATAATCACCACAACCAAATGAATTAACAAAAAAACAACTAGATTAACATTAAATCAACTTCAAATCCCTAAAGAAAAATTAGAATATCATCATCAATCCCAAATCCATCATCATCATCATATCCATCGTACACATTTAAAGAAGAAAAATGAAAAAGATGAAAATAAAATGTCATTTAGATGGGAACGAGATCACTCGGGAAAGCAACAGTACCAGAAGCCCACTCCTCTCTCCTTTTCTTCCTCTTCTCTCTCTTATTCTTCTTTCTTTTTGGAGTTTTCCCAAAGTGGCAGAAGTTGAAGCTACCCTAGGGTTCTTTCTCTTTCTTTATATAGTCTTTTCCATTTTAAGTAAACCCTAAGGTTTTCCCAGGTCCAAAAAGTCCCAAATGTCCATCAGTAAGTCGGATTTGGGATACTGTCCACGCTGTCTATTGTGCAGGCCAGGATCGTGGCCTCTAGTTCCACGATCATGACACTTGATTGTTTTCTCTCTGTCACAATCGTGGTAGAAAGAGCCATAATCATGGCAAACACTCCATGCTTCTGTCACGATCGTGACCCTGGGCCTTGCTCCAGGCTTCCTCCAAGTTATCTCCATTCTTTGATATTTGATTTGAAACACTAGCAAACACATCAAAGCACCTCAAATATACAAAATTTAAACTCAATAGCATGCTCTAAATCATGAAAAACTTAAAACACAAATGTCTAACTAAAAAACACAATTTTAACCTAAACATGCACGAACCATTCAATTTAACAACTAAACACATACTAAACTACCCACTAAGACATTATGCAACCTACCACTATCATGTACCATAGGCTAAAAACTATTCCCTTTTTATCAACCAATAACGTGATCTCAATGCATACTCAAAACATGTAATATTTAACTTTCAAATTTCAATTCATATATTGTTAAAACATTAACTTATACTAGTAATATTCACTTGTAATGCATCATTCATATAAACTCATAATCAATATTCACTTCATGATATAATAGAAATCATTTTCATAAAATCAATTTAAAAATACACTCACAGTTTTGCAACTTATTGCCAAGAACACTCACATGTTCTGTGCCTCTCTTGTACCTACATAATGCTCATTTCACTTAGGTATTTATTTCCAAATTAGGAAGTAAGGAATTTAAAACTATATATTTGTATTAATCGAATTTGAGATTAGTATTTAATCATGTAACACGTATGTTAATTGTATTTCAACTTACTTCCGTAAGCTAAATTATCTCTGTTTCAAAGTCTAACTTAAAAAATCACTTAAATACTATCTTTTACCCATTCCCTAATCTTGAATTGTTGAAGGAGGGAGCTCGAGCTTAGGAATCAACAATGGTTGGCTTTTTCTTTGACAAGAGACCACCTTTTTCTTTAGTCTCTCAATGGGCTAGCAAGCTATAAAAGAATAGAGGCTTGATAGATGTTCTTCTATCTAAAGAGAACTTAATCCTTTTTACCTTTACTTCCACTTTAGAAATTTAGAAGATTATGGAGGAAGGTCCCTGACATTTCGATAACCATCCTATCTTCCTGCAAGCTTAGCAGCTATACTTGAACCCTGAAACACTTAAAATCTAAAGTATTCCGCTTTGGATTAACTTCCATAACATTCCACTTGAGTGTTGGACAACCCATAGGCTTGGAGCACTAGCCACCTACTTCGGATAACCACTATGATTGGATAAACATACAACAAAGAAGAAGCGTGTTGGATATGCCCTGGTTTATATTAGTGTAGATACTTCCAAAGAACTCCCTAATGAATTTCCAATAATGAGGGTAGGAGAAGAAGATAAACTACGAGAAGACACAATTAAATTTCCTTACTATTGGAAACCACCTTCCACAAATCCAACCAAAATTTGGAAGGCCATGCGCAAGGTTTTCAAAATAGGGAGCTACTAAGAGCTTATGGAGTCAACTGAAGTAACTACACCTCTGGAACCTTTGGAAAACCCCCTTTCCTTGACATCTGATGCCACTACGATGCCAACAACTGTTGATTCCATACCAATTGACATTATGGGGAAACAAATCAATGAGTTATTGCAAAATTGTCATACAATACACATCCATACATCCAAGGAGCACAATATATCATGCAATACAGAGAAAGAAGTATCAAAAATATCAAATACAATGCTTGTAACGTAAACAGATGCCAATAATGACCATGTCACCCTACCCATTACTTCGGGAGTTATGGACAATAAAGAAGGAGAATTAAAGGTAAGTCACAGTAATTCTATATAATCAGATATCATTGCAACTCCTAAAGCTTCTACTACACCTAAAGAATCTGTGGGAAATGTTGAATTATGCACAATGGAGAAAAGGAGATCCAAGAGGAGAAAAGGGAAAGGCTTCACAAGTTAAACCTTTTAACCATGTCCATTATTGTATGGAATGTACAAGGAATAAATTGTCCCACTAAACTTTCAGCTTTAAGGGACTTTGTTTTATGAGAAAAACCTCTCATGATCAAATTACAAGAAACCAAAGTCAAACTAGAAAATCTAGCCAAATTGGACTTTTTTGGTTCTCATTGGAACATGCTTACCAACTACCAACATCATGCTTTCGGCAAAATAATTGTTTGCTATAGGGAGGATGAACTCAAGGTGGATTTTTTAGACTCAAATAAACAAACTATACATATGAATTTATCTTTCATGCAGGAGCACATTCAGATTAATGTTTCATTCATCTATGCAAGTAACTTTCAGTTCTAGAGAAGGGACATGGAATAACCTTAAATCATTCAGTAACACTGTATCCACTCTATGGATCATATATAGAGAATTTAACTCCATATTATACCCCTCAGAAGCATAAGGAGACTACAATCTAAAGAATTATACATCTGATTTGAAAGACATAGTGGAGGATCTAGGGGTAACTAAGCTTAAGTATATTAGAAATACTTTCACCTAGTCCAACAAACAACAATCAGCTTGGCAGATCCAGAAAAAATTGGAGTGAGCCTAGTAAATGACATTTAGCTCAGGACCTTTCTCGATAACCTTACTATATTTAAAGAACCCCTCTTCTCAGATCACACTCCCCTTATAGTGGACAACTTATTCCTAAAAGTTATCAATCATCATCCTTTTTTATTCAATAATTTCTTGGTGAATTTACTGGGATTCCATGAGGCATGTACAAGAGGAATAGCACATAAATGCCATAGGACCAAGTAGTTTTGTTGTGTTCAAAAGCTAAAAATCATTAAACAGGAACTGAATGTCCTAATTCTATACAAAGGCCCACAACTTCCACCTTAAACTCCTACAAACTTGAACTTCAAGCTCTTCAAGCTAGCCTTACTGGTCACCTTACTAATCTCGTGCTACTTGAAAAGGAAAAATTAGCGCTATCAGAATTCTCAAAGCCTACACACAACTATAGCTTTCTTTTACAATAAAGAGCTAGAGTGTATTGGATAAAGGAAGGGGGTAACTATACTAGATTCTTTTTTAACTTAATTCTTGCAAGGAAAAGCTGTAACAAAATCCACTCTATAACTTCCAAAAATGGTGCAATTCTTCAAACACAATAGGAAATCCAAGAGAAGGCAGTAAGTTACTTTAAAAATCTCCTAGGTACTCCTAATACTTCTAATGTTACTTTAAAGGTCTCAAAACACTTACCCTCAAACAAATCTCACCCATAGATTCAGATCTTCTTACAAAAGCAGTAGGTAACACAGAAATAGAAGCTGCAACTTTTAGGCTCCAAAGCTCCTAGCCTTGATGGCCTTAATGGGTATTTCTTTTGAGAAATCTTAGAATGAGATAGGACACTTTGTTATACAAATAGTCAAGGAATTCTTCTTTAAGGGGATCCTTCTCAAAGAGATCAATATAACCTTTTTCTGTTTGATTCATAAATGTTCTAACCCCACACAATTTGGGGACTTCAGACCTATTTCCTATACCAACTTTCTGTATAAGGTCATTTCCAAAATATTTGCTACAAGAATGAAGAAAACCTTAACCCAGCTGATCAGTGATAACCAAGGCGCCTTCTTACAAGGCATACATATAGGAGATAACATCCTTATTGTCCAAGAGCTCCTAAAAGGCTACTGCAAGTCATTTTACTCTCTAAACTGCACAATCAAAATTGATTTTCACAAAACTTATGATAGTGTAAGCTAGGATTTCCTATGGACACTACTTATGGCTTATGAATTTCCAGCTATCTTTATAAATTGGATCAAAGAGTGCATCATATCCTCTTCTTTGTTTGTTTTGATCAATGGCACTCCTACCACACTCTTCAAGGACGCAAGAGGTCTTAGGCAAAGGGACCCCTTGTCCCACTACCTTTTCATTCTTTGTATAGAGACTTTCTACTCTGTTATCAAGCATAAAGTGCATAAAAATCCAAAATTCAGATACCATGCTAAATGCAAGAAGATTGATTTGACTAACCTATATTTTGCAGATGATCTACTTTTATTTTGCGGGGCCATGATGGAGACCATACAAAGTTATATGTTAGCTCTTAGAAAATTTAAAAACTTCTCAGGACTACATTTCAACCCAACAAAGAGCTATTTTCCCCTATCTAAAAAAGCTATTGCATTAGGACCTACTCAATCAACTAGAATGCAATTCAAACGCACACTATTGTTTGTATTTTGGACTACCAGTCTCTACTAAAGACTTAAATATGCTGAATGCATTCCACTCCTAGAGAAAATACAGAGAAGGATTAGTTCATGGGTTAATAAGTCTTTGTCCTATGCTGGGAAGGTGTAACTCATTAAATCGGTGTTAAACTCTCCCCATATTTATTGAAGCTCTCACATATTTCTATCTCAAGGTATCATCAAAACTCTCTATGGGATCATCCAAATGGTGCAAAAAGGGTCAACTAAAGTGAAGTGGGCTCATATTTGTTTTCCCAAAGATGAAGGAGGCTTAAACATAACTCCAATCAAAATCATAAATCAAGCCCTACTCTTGAAGAAACTATGGTGGATCCTTATGGATAAAAACTCACTTTGGGTGAAATGGCTACACTCTTATTTTCTCAAAGAAAGAAGCCTCATACTCTTGTTTTCTCAACCAAATACTGAAATCGAGGGACAAAGTCCCAAAAGATATCTGTTGTAAAATTGGGAATGGTAGCTAATTGTGGTTTTTCGATGAGTGTAAGTTTTAATTAATTAACCTTGATAATCCACAAGCACACGGGTCATTCGTGTAGTACCTAAGGTGTTGATACCACGAGGAGGTATAATCTAGTCCTAAAATCTAAGGCCAAAAAAAATTGTAGAAATTTAAAATGTAACGAAACTAAAACAAGAATTCAATTAAATCAATTCAAAAATCAATCACAAAATATTAACAATTTAGCAATTGCAATGAATACCCAAGAATCAACCTAAGGAACTACCAATTAAGAGAAAGGAAATTTTACCTATCTTTAACGCTAACCTAATCGATTATGAATCACTGAATTATTGGTTCTAAAAGATCCTAAGGTTGATTACTCTCTCTCGAGTTATAACCATTAACCCTAATTTATAAAACCTTGTCGATTATGAATTATTGGCTTATTATTTCTAGAAGGTCCTAAGGTTGATTACTCTCTCTCGAGTTATGACCATTAACCCTAATTTATAAACCCTAATTAGATTATGGAAGTTGCAATTTCTCAATTAACAATATATCCAGTAAACTATTATTATCCAATAATTATTAGATCTGATTTTGTCTAATAAACTATCAAAAACTATGCAAGATCTCTCTTCACAAGAATTACCGATTTGATTTAATTCTTATTCTATTAAATCGCCTAACTCTCATTAGCCTAATTTAATTATTTTTCACTCGATTCACCCTCTCAGTTTATCACCGAATTATTCAATTGCAGAAATTAGATCATAATAAATCTAGAAAAACGTAAACAATCAAATTTCATTAAATCACAGATAAAACCCTGAAGATGAGTTTAGAATATCATTAACATCCAAAAATCCTATCATCAACTATCATTCGAATTCGATACAATAATAAAATTGAAAACAACAGCAGATACAAAATTGACCCAATGACAGGAGGTAGCGACGTCATGAAACTCCTGATCCGGGAAGTACGTCGAGTCGGCTTCTTCACTTCTTCTCTCTTCCTTTTTCTCTTCCTCTATCTCTCAATAATTCACTATAAGGTTTCTCTCAAAAGTGGTTGATCCAAAAGCTCCTTTTCCTCCTTTGTCTTATTCTTTAAATACATTTTGTGTTTTGAGCAGCCCTACAGTTTTTTCTGTTCGCAAAGGTCCAAAAACTTGACATTTTTGAGTGTCTACGCATCTACCTGATGCAGGCCATGATCGTGGCCCTGCATGCCACTATCATATTCCACATTCGAGCCTTTTGTGACATCATGGTAAGCAGGCCACGATCGTGGGCCATGTCCTGGGCTTCTGTCATGATCGTGGCATATGGGCCATGATCGTGGGCTGACTCCAGTGCTTCTGTCACGATGTGGCCTATTGTACCATGAACGTAGGTCGTTGTTTCAGCCCGAATGTCTCCCAAACTTCTCAGTTTTTCGATGTCAACCCTGAAACATTATCAAACACATCAAGGTACCTCAAAAACATAATAATCAAGCTCAAAGACTTGTATTAACCTATAAAACACTTAAAACATAAATAATTAACAAACTAACACAATTCTAGCCTAAACACATACTAAACAATTGAATTAACCATTAAATATGTATCAAACTAAGCCCTAAAACATGATGTAATTCACACTTATCAACATCCCCACACTTAAACAATTGCTTGTCCTCAAGCAAACAAAACAACAAACACATAACATATAATGCAGTAATGAAACAATGGCATCAACTTCATGAAATAAATTTAAATTAAAACACAATCATTCAAGTTATATCAAATCGTTAACATGCAAAATTTTCGTCTTGGGGCTTTGAACTAAACATACATATTAATCCATATCCAAGTGTTAATTTATTTACCCTTTTCAATTGCACATACACATTAATAATTCTTTGGTCATTCAAACTTTGTAACTACTCCTATGTATGTTTTTATGAAAAGTCAAGCTATTATAAGTTTGGTAGGTTTTTATTAGAAAACACTTTTTTAAAATAAGGATCTAGTCTTTTACTCAGAGGAAAACATTGGTGATGAATGTCGATATGGTTACTCGACTAAGTTAGTTTTTTATTAAGCTACTTGGTTGAAACATCATTATAGTCTTTTGACATGGAGGCACACATTTGTGAGGCATGTCGATTTGGTTGCTCAGTTACATCATATTCTCAACTAGCTACTAGCTTTATTTATAACTCGAAGGCCAACAGAATAGTAATTTATTTAACATTAACAAACTTTTTTTTAATGCCTACTTTGTTGCTTTAGCTACTCGTTTCTATTAAAAAAATACTAGCAAAGCTACTTAAGTCAAAAGACCTCAAATTATGAATGAATGTGACAATTTAAAGGGTTACAACTTAACACTAAATCTTAATTAAGCTGCATATTTAATCAAAGAACCCCAATTCACTAATTTTGCAAGCTAATGATTCTTCACAACTTAATAGACTATGTTCAAAATTAAATCAATTTCATGCCATCTGAGCCATTGACACATTCACATGATTCACAAAATGCAACCTACAACTATCACATAATATGCAAAATTCACGTTCAACGCAAAACACATAACCCTCCCCACACTTAAACAACACATTGTCCTCAATATGAGAAGAGGACAAACAAACATATATGGAAAGAAGAGACAAAAAATTAAAGTAAAATAAAAATAAAATAAAGACTAATATTAAAAAGAAAAGGGGTTAAAAAAAGCCTCATGGTGATGGAGGCAGGGATGGTGTTGGGGCTTGTAGTTAGACGCACTGAGATTGTTGTCTTATCTAAGAATTGCTTAAAGAGAATGAGGGAATCAATGATCCCATATTAATTCAAATTAGTAAAGTTTTATTGAAAGTTCAAAATAACTCTAATTAAACCTAACGATTTATCAAACTGCTAAGTGTGTTAATTTATTATTCTTAGCTTCGCCTTGCATTTATGGAGGCATCTTAATTGTTAGTACAGAAGGAAATCACTTCCTTGTCCTTGGGAAGTGCTCCTATGAGATATAGCTTGCAATGATGCCTGTTGACCTTAAAAGTTTCACGCCTTGGCGGCATGGCCGAGTGGTAAGGCGAGGGACTGGAAATCCTTTTTCTCCAGTTCAAATCCATGTGTTTTTGAAGGCTTCATGATCGAAAACTTAAATCACCGTAAAAGGTCCACTCCATCGAGATTTTAACTTCCTTAGAAACGAACTCAACCTTGAATTATATTGCAGAACCGCATCTCCTACTTTTTTGTTTAAGACAAGAATCGTTCCATTTCTTTACTTTTTCCTTGTAGAGTTTGGCGTTTTCGTATGCATTATAGTAAAACTCTTCAAGTTCTTCCAGTTGCAGAAGTCTCTTTTCACCTGCTTGCTTCCAATCAAAATTTAATGCTTTAATCGCTCAGTATGCTTGATGTTCTAGTTCGACCGATAAATGAGAAGCTTTTTGTACCCAATCCTTCCTGGATTTGTTCACCATCTTTTCTAAAATTCGTTTCAGTTCTCAATTGAAAACTTCCACTTGGCCACTAATCTATGGATGGTAAGGTGTAGCAACATAGTGGTACACTCCATATCTGTAACATCCCACTACCATAGAATATATACCCAAACATCCAGAGGACATTCAAGACATATCCTATGACAATGGTATGTTAGAGAAAACATAATCTCTTAAATGGCATCATAAAGAATACACAATACTTGAAACGTCAACACTTCATCTCATTCATTCACAAAAGTTTACATTGTAGTCATGAAAAATTACCAAACATGAGAAAGTTTACAATCCTTTAAACAAAAGTTTTATAAGTCAAAGAAACTACAAAATACAATCTATAACTCCTCTAATGTCAGCTAACAGGCTTTTGAGCCATATCTTAATCCAAAATGTTCCTATAGAAAATCTTAGAAACTAGGCCTCATGACTCATACCTGAAAAGCGACATTGCAATTTTTGATTAGTTTTGCAAACTCAATGAGTAAACTATCATTGATGATCTCACTCAAGTCAAATACACAAATACCACACAATCAACCAATTTTACAAGCATTTTCCATCTCAATAATACATAATGAATGTCACACATCTCACATACATTCTTTGAGAACATGGATAACCCAATCAATTACAATATTATGGCATATCACTTTATCATCACAATTTCAGAAAAGGTTTCATAATCATATATTTCATAATCATAAATATATAAATGAAAATGCATATGAGACTCCAGATTCATTATTATTTGTTATGATCGAGTGCATTTCAAATACAGATCTAGATACTAGCCCATTGGGCTCAGTCAGATATAGAAATCACGAAGCAAAGCTCTACATTCAGAATTATGAGCTTAAAGCTCTTTCAGACTAGCTACTTTGATCACAATACCTTTATCTAAACATGCATTTTATAAAATGCGTCAAATAATAGATATATGCTATCAAAACATTTACTTATGATGCACAGATAGAATCTCAAATTCATCGAACCTCAATCCACCATTCAACTTTCGTTAAGTATTCATAAATCAGTCAGAACTCAAATGCAAATAGACACTTCCAATACATTCCCAAATATCAAACTCCTCGGACTATTAATGTCCAGCATCATCATAATCAAGTCATTATCAGTTCAATAAATGGGAATTAAACAGAAACAAAATCAATCCTAGTGAAATCATCTAGGTTGACTCACAGTACGCTCTAATTTATGCTATTGCTTGGATGGTCCGACAATGTCTGAATGACATCTAACTTGAGCGTCTAAACATATACAATTTCTACATTATTAACATTACAAAGTCGATCAATCAAATAATTATTCATTTGTGAACATATATTCATATGTCATGTTCAATGAATGCCCAATGACTATCCCGGGTGTTTCCTTAATCATAATTCATAATCATTCACATATTGTCAATTGGATATGTCTTGTTTGCATTTAGATTAATACCTTAAGGAGACTTGATCATGCTCCATCCATTAACCATACATTTACTAACTCTTTTCTAGCATTACAAATATTTCACATAATTCACAATTCTCATTCATTCATTCTTAATGCATTATTAATATCCTTTGGAATACATTTGCATTCATATGAATATCTCCATTCCTTTAACACTCCTTCATTCCAAACTTAGATGAATTATTGTCCAACATTATTTTCCTTGAAGTATAACATCAATTATCAATCAAAACTTATCACACATTTAACCAACTTTTCTAACATCAAATTATGTTCTTTTTAAACCTTCATTAAGTCCAAATGCATCATAATTAAATACCTTATCCTTAATTAGTTCAAGAATCCCATAAAAGAACATTTTCTTTACTTCCATGCAATTTCCATAATCATTTATGGCTTCCCACAATCGTGGGATGGTTATCCAAAAGTTCCCATCCAATTCCTTCATTAGTTTTCCAAATTTTCTCAGGACAGATTTCAGGTCAGTTTTGCGTGGCCAACATACAAAACTGAGGTTTCTAGATAATATGTTCTTCAAAACAAATGCTCCTCTATGTCATAATTTTCTAATGAACTAAAGTTCATACAATTTTATTCATTATTCCTAGAGCTATGCCTAAAATACTACAAACTATTCTCAAACAGTAACAAAATAAAAAAAACTCAACTTCAATCCAAATTTGGAACTCTTAGAGACATAATTAAAATTCAATTTCTTCATAAAAAAATATATCCATATGTCTCTAGTTTAATCTTAACTTAAAATCATCCCATTTTTCTTTCACTTTTCCACAGATCAAGTTATGGCTAAAATACTGATGCATGTTCAGTGAAAACACTACAGCTACCATATTCTAGCAATTTTTCTTTCACTTTTCCAGATTTTTTTAACACTTTATACCAAAATTAAAATAGCCTCTTTATAGTTCATCAATTATACCTCTAGGAGGCCTGAATCATTCTCCAATTCCTCATCAATAACCTCTCTTATTCCAGTTCAAAATTATTCAATTAATAGCTCACAAATCCTACTCTTTCATGCATAAAAAATCAAACCATAAACTTTTACATTATTATGCATATAGTCCTACTTCTTTCCCAATTCAAGAACATCAAATTAACATATTTCTTTAGCATAAATCTGCCTTCTTTATACATTAAATTCCAGTCCAATTCATCCTCATAATGCCCTATACTCCACAGTTTCCATACCAAAAACAAAACAGAAAAACCTCCAAGTTCATGCAACAGTTTCCCGCACATATCTTCACCAATAACACATGCATTTCATTCCAATTGAAGCATCATTCTTATATCATTTGACATGCCATATGTAACATCTCATTACTTATGGGAAGGTTAGAATATTAAATATGAGGGATCAATGAGAGTTTAGAAAGGCATTTCCATGCTCATGCATAATATGGCATACACACACACATGAATAGTGAATTTTTCTGCACATGAAAATAATTGTACATGCATTTATGAATAATTTCGGGTATATTTGGACTGAGTTGTAATTTTGGGGAAATTTGTGAATTTGGAATTTAATTATATTGGAAATTTTATTAATTATTGGAATTATTATATTTGTGAATTTTGGTGAATTTAGGACTTATTTCAGAATTTATAGAGTATTATGGAAAATAGGAAAAAGAAGAAAAGAAATCAAAAGAAGATTTGGAGATAGTTGGGTTGTAAATATGAGAGTTAAAAGGAGTTAGTTTCAAAAGAAACTAAGTTAGAGCTTAGGCATTAGGAAAGTGACAAGTGTCACTAACTAAGTGATTTTTTTAGAACCTTGTAGAAAGTAAGTAACGATATCTGTGAGTTAAAAGACTAAGTTTTCCTAAGTTTCCTTCTTTATCATATCACCTTCTCTGAAATTCTTTCCATACGTAGAGTTTTTCATCAAACACCTTCTAAGAAATTATTTTTCTTTTCCTTCCTCTACCACACTGTTATTTGTTTTTTCTACCTGCGAAAAATTAGAAGTTGGTTAGTTTACACAGAGGAGTACGTGATTTTGCATAGAGTTAGGGCTTGAAGATAGTTGAAGCTTTTGGAGTTTTCAACAAGTAAGAAGTGAATAAAATTTGTTAGAGTTGTGGATTTTTGAAATAAATTTATGAATTTACTGTTAGTTGCATGGATCATGGCATTTACGTATATATGTTTATGAATACTGTGTTGATGGACGAAAATTTTGGTCAAAGTGTTATTTTAGTTTTGATGACTATTAGTGATTAGATGTTGTAGAAATGAGTTTTGGAGTTTGAAATAGCAATAAAATGGTGTATAAGATGAGTGTAGGAACTAAAAGTATAAAAAGGTGGTATGCATTGTTTTCTGTTTCTTCACTGTGCATATGTGTGTGTGTGTGTGTGTGTGTGTGTGTGTGTGTGTGTGTGTTTACGTGAGTTCCTTAGAGATGATCAAGAAAATGATTTTTGAGCTAAAGAGTAGTCGTAAAATGATAGTCAAAGGAAGAGAATTAAGAAAAATGCAGTGAATGAAAATGAGGTGAATGGTGAATGCAGAGCATGAAAAAGTCAACTACTGATTTTTGTTTTTCTTGATGATTTTGATGGAACTTGGGTAAATTTTCTATTTAGAGGTAGTTTGAATTGTGTTGAACAAGTTTAGTGAAATGGAGTTGAAATGACTAGAATAGAAATTTGAAGTGTCGGATTTTAGAGAATGAAGTATGGGAAATTTCTAGGAATGAACAGTAAGAGGTTAAATTTTGATCTGAAACTTTGGTGAATTTACTATAATGATCTAGGCATATTTTGGCAAAATGATCTTCATGAAAGTTGTAGATATTTATTTTAGATTTTCATTGATATAAAGTTTATAAATTTTAGAGTTCTAGATCAAACATTATGGAGGTTTGAAGTTGAGATGTCGGTGGAGAAGATGAAGCAGAGTTGCACCGTCGTGCATTTGGAAAATTAAGGGAAAAGCATCGTCGTGCACATTGAGAGTTAGCAAAATACGTTATTGTTGAAGATTGAAAGGTGACTTGAGCACGATCGTGCTTTTGAGGGGTTTTCTTTTTACCGAATAGCCTTCTTTCTTTTGACCATAACTTCTTCTCTAGACCTACAAATGAATGGGATTTTGTAAATGTGAATGATGCATTCCATTTCATGAATGCATGAAATATAATAGCAGTTGTGACCTGAGTAGCCACCGATCAGAGCTTAAAGCTCAACGTGTGAAATGAGCCTCGAGCTCAGAAAATGATTAAGAGCCTAAGGCTCACTATTTATAATAAGCCCTATCCCCATCGGATAAGGGACAGTTAGTAATGAGCTCGGTATCCAATGGATACGGGACAGTTAGGCACTTGGTAACAAAAAAATAACAATTAGAAAGTGGGTCTCATATGCATTGCATGCACATATTATGAGTGATTAAATTGTATTGAATATGAAGTGTGAAATGTAAAATGATGTGAATATGATTTATGTGTTATGTGATTGGGTGAGCCATCGATGATGGTCACTCATTGAGTTCGCAAAACTCACCCAAAATTTGCAAATATTTTTCAGGACTCAGAAGAATACCCCGTTAGGCAAACGGGAGTATCCCTACTGCATGTGAGTGAAAGAAGAGGTCGGGATTAGTTCGCGTCTGTATTTTGTATTTTATTATTTTTGTACAATTTTTATTGGCAATTTTTGTATAAATAATGGATTCTGAAATTTTTGCACCATGTGTATACAAATGGATTTATGTTGTAATGCAAAATATGGTTGTGATTTCAAAAAAAATTATACCGACTTTTGAATGAATGAGTGCTTTAGCATGCCACCCTCTGGGGCACAAACTCGGATATTACTCAGGATGTCGGGTACGTGTCTTGTGTGGAGTGGGGTGCTACATGAATGTACTGAGAATCTCTTTGTCTCAATTTGGTAAACATATCAACATATTGGATTGTCGACTCCAACATCTTGAAGGTTAAGTTGCATCTGGTTAGAAAATCCAAAACCAACTTCTTCATACTCGAAATTCATAGTTATCGTGTATTTTTTAAAATTTTATTGATTGTTTTAGGTGTTACACTCCAATATACTACACTATTTCAAATCTAATCTATTGCTTCTTTTATCATATCTAGCTTATCCTTCACAATCAAATTCAGAATATACATAAAACAACGCTTGTGGAATAACCTCCTACTAACCAATAAGCTCCTAACTTGTAACTTATGCTTCATGTAGCACCCCACTCCCGCAATGACCCAAACCTGACATCGATGGTGACATCCGAGTCCGTGCCCCGCGAGGGTGGCGTGCTATATCACTCAATTGCTCAAAAATCGGTACATTCTTTTTTTGAATCACAAAACAATATATGCGGAAATCGATACCCAAATTTGGCCCTCATTCATTCATAAACATTTTCACTTAACACAATTTTCAATAGCCATTTGGGCCCTTTCACAATTACAAAATACTTGAGTCATTTCAAAATACAAATTTATACAAAATTTGCGAAATAACAATTCAATACAAAATAAAGAAATGCAATGCAGACGCGAACTGATCCCTACCTCTATCCTTCACTTGAAAGCTGTAGGTATACTCCCGTTGGCCTAACGGGGTATTCTTCTGATCCTGAAAAATATTTGCAAATT
>JANZLC010026305.1:0-23276 GCA_026413385.1 Erythroxylum gracilipes
TGCATTCAATAATTCATTGAAAAGTCCCAATCCAGATGTGTCATCTACCTTTAAGAACTCTAAAAAGTACTCCTCTACTTTTACTTTTTTATTTGACATATTCACACATCATACTAACAAACTCATTTGTTCTTGATGACTCAAATCTGGGGTACAATCAAGAATAATAGAAAAGTATGTTGCCTCTTTAATGATTCCTATGATAGAACTACTAACGCTATGGGCCAACAGAGAAATCAACTCATTTTGAATTTTGTGACCAAGATAATGATAATGAATTTTAAGATTTTGAATACGTCTAACATGATCTTGTGTTATCACATCAAATCCAGCAATCATCTCAATTAATCCTAAAAAATCACCATTACCATCTTGGTAAAGTTTCTCATTAGATCCTTGAAAAGATAAATTATATTTAGCAAGATATTTCACAACAGAAACTATTCTTATCAAAACTTGTCTCCAACGTTCTTTCTTCTTTGCAATTTCTTGTTGCAAATCTTTATCAACTGTTTGATTTTTGCTCAATCTTACTCTTAATTCATTACAGGTTCTCATATTAGTCATATGTTCAATGCAATTCTCATGTTCTTTGAGTCTCTCACTAAGATGCTTCCAATCTCTAAATCCATCATTTGCTAATCCACTTTGTTTGTTATTAGATGTGAACAACTTACAACAAAAACAATAGACTTTATCTATATGTTTAGAATAAACCAACCATTTTCTATCGTTAATCTCTCCATCACTCAAATTTCTATAATAATAAGAATATGAAAAATGATGAGAGGTATTGTCTAAAAAAAACATAAGATTCAATTCTCTTATAAGCCCTTTTTCAACTAAAATTTTTCTTGCTTTATTATCAATATTATCTCAATTTCTAGGATCATAAATATCCAATATAGGGCTTACTTACTCATCTGCCTTTAAATTTTCTAAAGTAGATGCATTTCGTACATGATCATGATCACTCAAATTTCTAATATTCTCATGAATATGAATCTCATCACTTAAGTTTTCTTTGTGTTGTTCAAAACTACTTTCATCTAATTCCTCGGGACTCTCACTAGAGGAGCCTACTCTTTTAATAAATTTACTAATTGGTCTTTTCTAGGATTCTATCAACTGTTCTACTTGTTTTCTTTTTTCCCCCTTTTCTCACTTCCAGACAAATACTTTTTAGGCAACATAATATAAACCAATTATAACACAGTTGAACTAGAAAAAGAACAAAAGAACCTTTATGGAACTGGAAGAAGTATGCAAGCACAACCAAATACCAATAGCTTCATAATATATCAAAAAGATATATCAATGGTATTACATCTGTGATAGAGAAAAAATAAATAGCAAATTTTAATATCTAATATTAAAAATGAAAAAAAGAGCTAATTTTAATGATAGAGAAACATTAATTTCTAAAAATACAAGAAATTAACATACTTAGGAAAAAATATAGTAAATTATATTCTAAGTTATTGAATATTCTAAGTTTGCCAAGTCAAATATTATCCTATTCTATAAGCTATGAAAATGATTGAATATTATTATTATTATTTTATTATTACGACATGTTTAATAGATTCATACGTATTTTTATAATAAAGGAAACCATTTATGTAGTCTTTGAATTGAGTAACTTAAATTATTTGATTTAGTCATATTATCACTAAACTTATGTAAACTCTACGAGAACACAAATCCAACAATTATTACATTACTTGTGGGAAAGTATAATGAAAATTAAAATTACAAAAATTATATTATTTATTAATTTTTAATTATTTTATAAATAATAAGTAATCTAAAAATAAAAAAGGAGAAACACAAATAATATAATATCATTTAATATCAATGTTATGATTTAAAATGCTAATATAATGTCAACGTTAATGACAAATTACAAATTAAGTATAACATATTCAAATATTTAATAAGTTGAAAATACATTAAAAATCAGAAATTTTACCTTTAAATTACACTCAGAAGACATAATCATGAAAAATTTTTGCCGCCAATTTTTGAGTTAGAGCACCTTAGATGCATATGTTGATAAAAATAAAGAAATTCGAGGGTAAAAATACACCTAAATACTTCAAAACTATTTATAAGTATAACAAATTAACGTTAACTTTGAAAGTTTATGTTCACTGAATCAATCTTGGAAGTTGCTACATTACCGTCGGAGATAATATAGTTTTCAAGACAATATTTGGGAAGCTTCTAACGTTATCTGACATTTATTACTCTTGAAAACATTAACAACCTCCACCAACGTTCTCTACATTTATTACTCTTCTGGAATAAATGTATTTGACCCTCTTGAAAGCTAGCATAACACATTAAAGATAGGGCCCTTTTTATGGTAGGCCCTAGGTAGGTGCCCTGCCTACCCCTACCCAGGGCCAGGGCTAGTGGTGGGAACGGTGGAGAGTGGCTAGGTTTATGGAGAGCTTTGATTTGTTTCAGTCGGTGGCTCTCATGATGATGACAATCTTGTCTTTGTAGTGATTGGAGGTAGAGGAGGAGGAGTCCATACAGACTCCTCGAAGAGGATGGGGCTAATAAGGTTTAAGGAAGTGAAGTCTGACAAGGAAGAGAAGAAACTCCAATTGAAAATATTTTAGGTAAGGGACCCAAATTTGTCTTATAATACTTTATAATTAAATAAATAATCATATGTTAGTGTTGACGTGATATTTAACTGACAGATAATTAATTTTATCAAATTTTCTATCTACTTAAAGTTTATTATGAATGTTTTAAAAATATTATAGTGAAAATTAAACATTTTGAAATGTTAAGATTTAAGTTGTATTCTAATGTAAATGTTGATGTTTAAAATATGATTTTGACCGAAGCCTTTTATCATACTAGATTATTAGGAGTTTGAGGCTAATATTGTCAAAATGTCTAATGTTTATTTTAACTTTATGCCAAAAATATTTGCAAAAATTGTTTACAACAATGGAAACCCACGTAAATTAATAAAATAACTATGAGAAAAATCTAACTTCTAATCAAACAATTTGTAAGACTTTCTATGAACAAAATCTATCTTGGTGAGGCTAATCAAATATATGTTTCTTTGTTTTTTTTTCTTATATGATGTGAAAATAATCTGAGATCCTATGATATAACAATATTTTACCTAAATTTAAATTTTATTTTTGATTCTTATTTGTTCAAAATTAATGTTATGAATATTTTACGAGTATTGATACCAGATTTGGTTTCGGTATAGTATTATACCAATATTGATTAATATCGGATAACATTTCAGGTAATATTTTAAATTTATAAAATAGCCCGTGAATTTTTTAAAATTAAAAAATAGTCCCTCAATATATTGTATTGTATAATTTATAATTTTACATCAATCATGTCTCCAAAAATTATAATAATAAAAATTTAAAATAACAACAATCTATTAATTTTTATTAATATTACTTTTTCACATATTTGATATTTTTTCTAAAACTGGTCGAGTTTATTCATGTTGAAAAACCAAGTACACTGGAGGGGTGAGCTCCCAGGGTCCAACCTATTACACAATTATGAAAAAACTACATTCTCCTAACTCGCAAATAGGGAAATCCCATTATATCCAGTCGCAGCAAACCATTCAGCTGTTGATGAGTGCTTGATTGTTGAGCATCCAAGGTACTTCCTGAGGATGCCCCAAGTTTAGCAAGCCAATCTTCCATAACATTTTCTTAGTGATATGTATGAGAAAACTAATAACCAGACCCCTGTAGCAAGTTACATATTTGTTGGAGAATGTGAGAATACCTCTAAGGCCATGTTGATCTATTCCTTAGCCATTCAAGTAACACCCATGAATCACACTCAATTAACACATGAAAGAGCCCCTGTGATTGACAACGCACAGGACCATCCCTCAAGCAGCAATCTCCACATAAATACTTGTTCGGACCCCATAAAATAAAGTGCTTGCCCACATAAAATGGTCAGAAGAATCAGAGAGTACAATAACACCACCTGAAAGGCCCGGATTCCCCAAAGAGCAGCCGTCAGTATTAAGCTTAACCATTGGTGCACTGGGTTTCAACTAGCAAATAGCATGAACAATAGGATGGACAATACGAAAATGCACAAAATTCAATGCATGCAAAGAAGATGTAGGAGTTATCCGAATTGGATTAGCCGCTGTGACCAAACCATATTGTGCTATGACCATCATTAGTAGACCTGCACTAGTAATATGAAGGTCCTTATAGATAACCTGATTGCACATCCCCCAAACTGCTTAACAAAGAAACAAAGGGAGCAGTCGAAGGACCCTTCCTGCAGGTGAAGCATTATACCAACAAAAATGCAAGGTCTCCTTTAAATCAGAAATTCCAGCAAAAGACACACCCAAAAGATTACCAAAATGAACCCAAACGGGATGTACTTCCTGACATTGATAAAAACAATGATCAATTGTATCAACATTAGGACAAAAGGGACACTTGGATGCAAATTGAAACCCAAACTGAGCCAATACTGATGGGAAGGGTAGCAAACCATTCACTAACTACCACAAAACTTTAGACAATTTAGGCGGCATATTTTTAAGCTAAATCCATTTCAAATCCCTTTGCTCATCCAGAGATTGGTGAAAACTTGCATATGCCGAGCTCAGAGTGAACTCCCCTGAGTTCGTTGACTCCCACAGTAGTTTATCCTGTTGTTCACAATACTAGAATGTATAAGACATGACAAAAATAATTGCCTCAGGCAGCAGTAACTCCCTCAATGCATTCTCCTGCTAACGGCTATAAACAAAAAAAATCACAAATACGAACGAAAAGAAGGGCTAAATCATCAAATATCGGATACAAATCTACTAAGGCCCCTTCATTAGTCCAATTATAGGAAAGAACATGAGTCGTGCCAAACTGGAACTCTGGTGTGCTACCGCATATAAGGATCCACAGACAATATGTGCGGTGCAGTGACAGATTTTGAGAGCTGGATCGAATGAACATATCATGACCATAAGCTTGCTTTGCATTGCCACTTCCACCATAGCTTGCACGAATAGGAGTTGATGATATCAAACACATTACGCACCCCCAATCCATTCTCAGATTTTAGATAAGTAAGTCGCTGCCAACTACACCAGACTTTCTTATTAGTTTTGTCATCCGCCCTCATAAGAGCCGACCAAAAATAACCTCCATACACTTGAGGATACAATATGGGGGCTCAACCACTGAGAAATAATACGACAGGATGACTGAAAGGACATATTTAACTAAGGCCAACTGCCCCCAATGGACAACATCTTCTCTTTCCAGCCATATAATCTCTGCTGAATTTTCTCCAAAACATAGTGAAAATATATAGATTTCCTCCATCCGGTGTATAATACATTTCCCAAATATTGAAGGGGCAGTGATCCTTGGCTAATACTCGAGACTGAAATGATTATACGCACGTAGAAAACTGAGGTACGCCGAGAGTAAATAAAATGACTCTTAGCCTTATTTATTTTTTGGCCAGTAGTTAACTGATACCGCTCTAAAAAACCAAACAACTCCCTCACTAAGCTTCTTGTACCATAAAGAAAAATGATTATATCATCTACAAAACTCAAATGCATTATTGGGTTGGAGCCTCATAGAGTTGAATAAGGTCTAATCTTCCCGTCTACTAACAAATGATTCAAACCACGAGTTAAGGATTCAATAACCAAAATAAAAAGATAGGGCGAGAGTGGATCTCCTTGCTTAAGCCCTCTAGTTGGTTTAAAAAAACTCCAATTCCATACCATTGAATAGCACCGTAAACCAACTTGCGGATAAATTATTAAAAATCAGCTGTATAAATCTGCGATGGAATCCAAAACACTTCAATAAATGGCGAAGGAACTGTCAAGAGACTCGGTCAAAGGCCTTCATTATATCTAATTTAAATAAAATATTATTTCCCCTCACTTTTTTATGCAAATGCTGCAACATCTCTTGAGCCATTAAAACATTATCACCAATATCCCTTCCCTGAGTAAATGTTGATTGTTCTTCTAACACTAATTTTGGAAGGAGACCTTTCAGTCTATCACAAAGAAGCCTCGTAAAAACCTTATTAAAAAAGTGCAAAGGTTGATGTGTCGACAATCGCTCTATTCTACGGGACTGTCCTTCTTCGGAATTATAAGCATTGTAGTAGTACTTATTCTTCGAGGAATAGGCACACCTGCAAAGAACTCAAGGACAACATTATACAGATCATCACAAATGATATCCCAACATGCCCTGTAAAAATGACCAATAAACCCATCATGTCCAGCAGCACTATCAGGATCCAATGAGAAAACCACCTGTTTAACCTCCTGTGGCATTATTGGCCTTAGCAAGTCGCCATTATCCTTTTCTGACACCAATAAAGGGATATATTGCAAGAACTCC
Source organism: Erythroxylum gracilipes (assembly GCA_026413385.1). Classification (NCBI taxonomy): domain Eukaryota; kingdom Viridiplantae; phylum Streptophyta; class Magnoliopsida; order Malpighiales; family Erythroxylaceae; genus Erythroxylum; species Erythroxylum gracilipes. The sequence continues at coordinate 6,420 of JANZLC010026305.1, forward strand.
TCCATATTCCCCACAATAGGTAAAAGATCTGCAGAAAACAAATAACGGAAAAAAGCAGATGCTTGTGAATGCATTACCGCCTGATCAAATACCCATGCACCAGAGGAATCATTAATTTTGGACACCAACAAATGAGCATGTTTGGCAGCCATAGAAGCGTGAAAAAATTTGGTATTCCTGTTACCCTCATGGAGCCATTTTACCTTTGCCTTTTGATGTCAGAAGGCTTCTTCCTCAGATAAGGCACGCAAATGATCAGTTTGGGCTTTATTCAACGCCTGAAGATCACTGGGGGATCCCGAGGCATCAATCATTTGTTCAAGAGACTTCATCTATGCTTCAGCCTTCTTGACATTCTCAAAAACATTTCCAAAAACCTGTCTATTCCAAGTTCCAAACACCCCTTTAAGTCGATGAAGCTTAGAAGCAAAACGATGCATACCAAACCCATTAAAAGGTGTAGTCCAACTCTCAAGAACAACATCAAAAAAGTCACCTCGATGCGTCCACATGTTTTAGAACCTAAAAGGTTTACGACAAAGCTCCTAAGAGGTATATTGGAGTAACAGAGGCCTGTGGCCTGAAGTGAGGTGGTTGAGCAACTCCACAGTGTAATAGGGAAAGTTGTCCAGCCATGAATTACTAAACAAACAATGATCAAGCTTTCTCCAAACTCGTCCAAGCTGCCTTACACGTGTCTAAGTAAAAACAACTCCTATGGGAGGCAGCTTCCGAAGAGATACCTAGCTAAGAAAAGTTCCAAAGTTAGATACCGAAGCCATATCAGGAGGTAAAGGACCAACTGCTTCTTGTAAAGAGGATACTGCGTTAAAATCGCCTGCAACCACCCAAGGCTGAGCACCAACCTGATATTCAAGAGCCAATATATCATTCCACAATGAACGGCGCTCAACACGATTACATTTAGCACAAACAACCGTCCAAAAAGTGGGATGTGGCAAAGAAGCATGAGTAATACGTAAATGCAAGAATTGATCGCTCTACTGTTAGACATCAACAAAGACTCCCCATCTCCAGAAAACCCCTATTTTACTAGTTACCGAGGGAACATAACTGTCAAAATTAAGCTTCACTTGTAAGGATTCCATTTTAGAGTAGAAAAGGCTCAAGAAGTACAAGAAAGGAAATATTATACAGTATGACAAGCTTTCGCAAGCGGCAAACCGTTGAAATATTTGCTACTCCACGGACATTCCATATTAAGGTTCCTATCATTTAGAAACAGAGGGGGGTGAACGGATAGTGACCAAGTGATCATGGATCATTGTTACTCGGGATACGACTTATTACGCGCTCTAACAGGCCGACCTCGTTTCTTAATTATCCTCTTAGCAGGGGTGCTGCCACCGGTATGTAAGAGAGCACCAATATTAATACTGGGCTCATGGAAATTAGGTAAGCCTTGTGTAAACATCTGCAGGTCATGAAAAACCTATTCCCTAGTACGAGTCATATTCACCTTATTTTGCTTCACTTCTAAGACAAATGGTCGAGGGTCTGCCTCCAAATTTGATAAATTTTAGAGAGAAGACACATGGGATAGTGGACGGGCAGGCTCGGGATCTTGATAAACAATCTCAACATCATTTTCGGATTCATCATCAATAAGGGGGTACAAATTATTGGGGCCACACTTTGTGACAAACAAGGAAATTCTTGGATTACATCAGATGAGAAACCTAGTTTTTGTGCTGTTACGCCATAGAGACCCTCACCCTAGTTCGTTGCTAGAGGAGTAATATCACTACAAATTTTGTGAGGTTGATGGGAAACTGTCGGAATAGCCGATGGACTAGGCATATCCACAATCAGTTGTATAGACTGATTAGACTGAGGAGGATTTGTTTGTGAATATGGCTATTCAGTAGGCGACAAGACGTCAGGCTATAGCACACGACCAGTAGGAACATATTCCTGGTGTTGCTGCAATGGTTTAACTCGTGGCACAGTTGGTCCCTCATTGTGACGCAATTCAGGATTGAGGACATGACATGTATTCTCAGAATGCCTAATATGCCAGCAATGTTGGCAATAAGGCGGGACATCATCATACTCAATCTTCTGCCAGAAACCATCACCATCATCACTTCCTATCCACATTTTGTTTGGCCAACCTTTCAGCACATCAAACTCAACCTGCACACGGGCCAGGCTAGGCCGTTTAAGAGTCTTAGTTGCAGCATCAAGGTGAAGAGGTATACCAATCACAGAGGCAATTGAGTAGAGAGCCTCCTACGCAGAAACATGAATAGGTAGGCGGGGAAGAGTAATCCATAGAGGAACAACAGACGACTCCCAATCAACATGAAATTGATTCGTCCATTTAAAGATTCTCATCGGCATCCCCTTCACATACCATACTGGAAGAGAATAAACTCAGAGGAAATCTTCTTGATGGCATAGCCGAATTAACAAGTGACGATTATCCAATAAGCCAATCTCAAACTCATTTTTTAAATCCAGAGCAGCAAAATATTTCTGTAACTCTTCCACTGGGGGACGCCCCAAAGAAGGGTTCTGATCATGAGTAAATTTGCCCACTAGAGCCTAGGGAAAAGAATCGGACAACTTTGTGATCTGGGTAGGAGAGAAAAGAACCAATGGAAAACCCTTGTGTGAAGCCAAGCGTCCACGGGTATTCCGGTCGGAGACGGAGACAGTAGATTGCGACGTTACATTGGTCGTTTACACCTCAAGGACAATATAAAGTACTTTAAATGTTATAATTTTATCATATAATAAATAATATTACATCAAAACATCAAACAAAAAGAATAATAAATATTCATAACTCTCTAAGTATTACAACTTACAACAAAAGTTCGTGTCGAGGAAACAACCAATTAGAAGTGAAACCTGAAATAAAAATATTTACAATTATATTTATATTGCATATATTGAAGTAAACATATATATTAAATATAAGTGAAATTAAAAGAATATGAGAAATGAAAACCTAAAACTTCATTCAATCGAATGTCCGCTCAAATCGCATTGACCTCAATTTTCATTTAGTACAAAATCTTTATTATTGATAGGAGCTTCATCATCACAATCATTCAAATTCATTGCACCAAATGACTTATCAATACTTTCATATTTAAGATTATAGTCAAGTCACTCTCGTATATTAAACCTGATTCCTAAGATATTCAATATGCCAAAAGATCAATATGGTCAAGGTAAATTGGATTTATAAAACTACTTATTCTATTAAGAGTCCTATTAAACAAATAAAATTAAATTATTAAGAAACAACAAGAAATTATATTCAACTTAATAATGAAAAATACATACCTTGCTGGGAGCTTTAAGTTGTATCAAATAAAGAACAAGTCCAATCTTTTGTGTTCTAACCTATTCCTTTTCTTAGAATGGATGAATTCAAATATGCTCCAATTCCTTTCACACCTTCTTGCACTCATGCATTAACTCAGAAGTCAAATTGTAAATCTTTGCAATTCTGAAACAGAAATCCCAAATTGGTCCTTGCAAGCAACTGTAAGACAATAAAAGTAATATGATAAAAAATAAAATGGGGATTAATTTTCAATAAGTAACAAAGGCAGAAAATATATATACTTGGATTAAGCTTGACTCTTTGATGAACAGCAATGAGCATTCCAAAATCACCAGAAGCATCATTATAAACTTCCATTTGTGAGCTTATAAGATCTTGCATCATCTTATGGGCAATAATTATTGTAATAGTTAATAACATTCTCCTATTAACTTCAGCTTTCTTTTAAATTTTATTGTCAAACAGACATTAAGATTCAAAAATTCCCTAGCTGCAAACAACGAAGAGTAAAGTTGTCTTTTCCATCACTCATTGATGACTACAAGATGAGGTATGTACAAAGAAGGCCTATTTTCATATTGGCCTTAATTGTTTCCTTCACCCTCCATGGCATCATAAAAATAACTCACTGTTGCTTTCTCATCACTATCAGCTAGACGAAGTAATCTCACTAAAGGCTCACAAACTCATATTACAAATTGACATTGGGACCAAAATTTATATAATTCTTAAATCCTTAACTCTAGTATTAGATTTGACATATTGTGGTGCGACCTACTTATCATTTGTAAACATTTGCCTCAACTCCTTTATCAGAAGAAAAAAACACTAAAGTGATTAAAAAATTAGTCATAAAATTTATTATAGAAGAAAGAAACAAATTCTTACCATTGGTGAAATCCTTCCTCATCAAATTTAGGACCTATGCATGATTATTGATAAACTTGGTCACTTTCTTTGCTTTCTGCATAGTCTCATCAATGGTAGGAAAATATCTAGCATCTTCTACATTTTTCAACATTAGGTCAATGCAAAGTGAAACACAAGGAGTCCAATAAAAATAATTATACCTACTTTTCTATATTTTCCCAACTGCTTTATAAGTAGAATCATTGTCAGTAATGAACTGAACATTGTTTTCTGTCTTAACTTCATTAAATATTTGAAACAAAGTTTCAAAATTTCTAACAAGGCCAGATGCCTCAATAGATGTCAAAAACAATATCCCTTAGCAGAATAAACTTTAAAAATAGGTAATGGGTTCATGTTTTCTATTTTTCCAACCATCACTTATCATTGAATATCCATAAGTTACCTAAGTCGTTCTTCTTTCATCCAAATAACTCTTTATTTCATAAACAGAGCTGCTCAAAATTTTACTTTCATCGATTAAAGGAGTCTTATATCATGAACTGTAAGAAGCAATAGTATCCATCATTGGTTCGTAATAATAAGATTAGGAGACATTAAATGATACACCTAAATCATACTACTATCTAAATATTGCAATGTCCACATTCTGAGTCGCTTCTTTAGATTGTAAGAAACTACGGATTGAAGGCTAAACTCTAAGAGTTGTTCGTGATGAAAACAAATAGACAAAAGTCTTCCTCTTTTCTGTACATCAGGTGTAACATCCCCTTCTTGTTAGGTAAGACTACCACCAGCTTCAACATCCCCATATTATGTTGATCATTAAAAAAAGAACTTTTATAACCAATTTCGTAGTTTAGCCTTTGTCTTATATCTTTTTCATGATGATACTTTTCAAATAAAGTCTTTATTTGTAATTTCATATCATGACTCACTTTTTTGTAATGCTTTACTTCACCTTGGATTTCAGTTAAATGCTTCTTTAATCTAGTGATTTTCCCACCTTGCAAATGCTTGTTGCAATACATACAAATGATATAGTTCATCATTCAAAGAACCAATTTAACATAAGCCCAAGTTGAATCATCAAATCTTCCTGAAACGGTTAAATTATCAGGAGAACTTAAAGTCCCCTCCATTTATCTTAAAAAATAAATGAAGACATTTATCAAAATTAAATAAATAAATTTATATTTAAAAATACAATTTTTGTATATAATATTATTACATAACTATAAAAAATCAATATTTAATTATAAGCATATCCAGATTCTAGATAAACTATATCTTACATCTTTCTTTATGATAACACTCATTGCAAAAATGATTTTTTTTAATGATAATACATGTCACAAAAATGATTTAAACACTTACAAATTTCACATTATGTTGAGTAATGAGTATTCTCCCATAAATTCACAAACTATTTTCTATTATATATTTAACTATCCATGAGATAAGGTGATGAATGTGTATTTGCTACCTATAAGATAGGATTAATATTTGTAATATTATTTTTTAATGACAACAATGAACAATATAAAAATGCAAACATTTAATTTTCTTAAATTAATTACATATAATAAATGATTTAATTATATATTAAATCTCATATTAACGATTAATCATATATTAAATACATTTTATATACAAACAATAATTAGTAAATTGTATGTTTCATATAAATTAATTAACAAATTAGCAATTTAATGGATTAATTTTGATCTCATTTTTATGATTATTAAAATAACAAATACTATGACATGTTCTTAAATTATACATAATATACAAAACCTAAATGTTGTTCCTTGATCCATACACAATATTATTTTGATCTCATTTCTTCATGAATTCATAATGTCTAAATGTTATTGAACTCTTCACAATTCACATAACCAATTCCAACTTCTAAGCCCAAATTGCCCAATGCATATTTTGTAAATCATTCATAATACACACATGACATAATCAAAAAAACAATATAATTGTAATCTAGAACAGAAATAAGCAACCTAAAATACACAAAAAAAAATCAGACAAATTGTAACCAAGTTAATGATAGTCACAGGTCAACTTGGTCAGGTTGGGTCAGGTTAGTTCAACTACATACATATGAATTTGGATTCTGTAATCTACACTGGAGAGTCGGGGACTAGCTGACTAGAGTCTTCAGTGATCAACAACATAGTAAATGAGCAATGGTGACAACAAGCGATCCTCAGTAAGGCAGCGATAGTGAAGACAATCCTCCGGTGGATGAAGCATGAAGATAGTGAAGACAACCCCAACGAGGTAGGTGTGCATGGGTGACTGGGAGTGGGAGGGTGACGACATGAAGACATTGAAGATGACAATTAGTGGGTTTCATTACTGAAGTGAATGAAGGTTTTGTATCTTTAGTTTTTTTTTTCAATTTAGTCCTTAACTTTTAATTTTACTATTTAGTCCCCAAAAATCTCAGTGTTTTGGGTATCGGTGATACCTACCTATACCGACCAATATTCATAATTGGTATGGTACCAACATTTTAGGTATTATTCTCCAACTGATACTAAACGGTACCCATAACGCTATTCAAAATACAAAATGATAATTTAATTTGTATTATGTTAATTATAAAAGTACTTTAATTTGTGATATGCTTTCAATATTGGTAAGATGTTTTAATTCTAGTTAGCTAGGCTTTTTAGAAATTCTTCATAGGGGTTTTATATACAAGGTAAAAATGCAAAAATAAGAATAGTTATCTTTTTATTTTCAAACCAGATGTTATGCATTTCATAATTCTTATAATACTTGAAGGACTATATCTTATAATAAAGGTATTTAGGGGATAATTTGATACAATTAAGAGTCTTTTGATGTAATCACATAGGAACATATTAACACTCTAAAAAAATGATGGTCCATTCTTTAAAAGAAATTATGTAGCCACTAAATCAAGTGTAATGTTACATGTGTACCAAAATGTTAGCCATGTCATCCTCCATCTATGAAAAGTTGGCTAACATTTGAAAAAAATGGAATCCTATATGTTGAGTCTCACTCTTTCTTAATAGAAAATAGAATGCCTAATTTCCCAAGTATTTTCTTTTTTGATTTTATGACATACCAAAATATAAAGATAGCAATCACAATGGATTCCTTTCCTACTGGTAGGTAATTAATTGATTATAACCTTAAAATTTTATATCAAATTTTATGATCTTCAAGTGTTTGGATGCAATGGCCTAACCTTATATAAATTTTATGTTGTTTGGTTGATTGAGATGTTAAAGCCATCAATTAATTTTGATTGCCTAACTTTTTATAGTAGTCGTGAAACTAAGTTGAATCCCAAGAAAAATATAAACTACTTTATTAATTTCAATTAACAAAACAAAATGAGGTGTTATGATTAATTAACCAATGAATTGAAATAATCAATTGAAAATAAAAAGTGAGAAATTAAATTTTAATTAACTGCAATTTAAGGGAAATATCTCATCCAATTGTAACATTGATCATTGGTCTAAAAATAATAATTTTTACAATTCAAGCAGTTAGTCTAAAGCATATTAAGATAGCCGTATTAAATCTCAAATTTTCCTAAATTAATTGGTTCAAATCCAACATTTAAACCAAAACTACCATCAATTGATTGGGTATGATAGCATTCCATATCAATTAAATAATAACAATAAGCTTAATGAAACTAAGCACTAAATTAAAATTAATATAGCTACAACTATTCAATTTACCTTCTTCTCATAATTTAAATATACAACTTCATAAATAACCTATTTGCTACTTATACCAATCGTTTATGACTATTACTGATCATTGACCTAATTGAGAGCTATAGAATAATTGACATCAAATTAATTTTCAGCTTAATCAATATTAATTACTCATTAAATTTAAGAACACAAAATAAGAAATACTGAATTAAAATGTGAATCTAAGTTTAGAATAAAACGTCACAAGGTTACAACTATATTTTTTAACCCCCTTAAATCAAAATACTTGGATTTATTCCTAACATTAAAAATAGAAGAAAAGAGAGAGAAAACTACTAAGAAATGAAAGAGAATGATATGGAGAAGTTGTTAGACGTGTTTTTTCCTTCTTTTCGTACTAAAACCTAGCCTACTTCTATCTTGCAAATATTTTTGTCTAAAACAAATTCAAAACCCTATATAATAAAGATGAACATAAGTTTTCTAATTGAATTTAAATTCTTAGGGTGAATCTAGCATTAGGCGTAATCTCGCTTTATCCACTGCAATAATCTATCCACTTTTTTCCAAAATTCATGATTTTGACCAATAATGCTCCAATTGATGTAATCTCCACTTGACACCTCCTAAAATAAAATAAATATTAATTTTCCCATTTAAGCACCAAAATATAGCTAAAACAAAATAGATAATTCCAATTATCACAACAAAATAACACCTTATCAAATTCTCCCGCACTAAGCTCGTGCTTATTCTCAAACATACATCAATCATCTTCATAATAACCTCTCATCTTCTTTCATATTATCCAGAAATATCCCAAAAGCTAATTAACATTAAAGGTGTAGGATAAAATAACAACTGAGAGAACAAGAACTCATAGGACATATTTTTAGAATTAAAACATAACATCTCATCAATTCCATTAAAATCAAATGAAACAAGACTTGACACCCTTTGATGGATTTCATTATATACACTTAAAAGTGTTTAGGGTTCATTAAGCTCTCAAATCAAAGCAGATTTATTTCCATAAGCTTGATTTGGAATCACATCTCCTTCACTTAACAAAAATGAACCTATTGCATAAATCAAAAGGACTTGATAAGGGTGGTAACATCGCTTAGGTAAGGTATGACACAAAGAATTTCTTTATAGGATAAATAGATTGAAGGAAATCATACAAACTTATCCACACAAGTTTTAACTCAATTTTGTCCAAAACTCACTTGATTCAAATAACATCTTTTCCAATCAATTCATCCTTTTTTTGCATATTTTTTTAAACAAGAACAACAAAGAGGATAATTCTTTTTTAATATATTCCCCCATCCTAGAAAATTAAAAATCAAACAATGCACCTTGAATGAACTAATTTGCTTTTCATGGAAATAGTCAAAATCCTATACAAATAAACTTGATACAATTCCTTCAATTTAAAGGTTCAAAATTATTAAGGACATCAACAAAAGAAGGGTAAAAGTGGCTTTAAACAAGGTTGGCATTTAAGAAAAGAAAGGGTAAGGCTCAAATTGGTTTCCTAGGGTTAAAAATTAAAATAGGCTTGTCTAGGTCAAAAAAGGTTATCCTAAGTTCCCTTATCATCTTTATGCATAAATTCATCAAAAATGTACTCTCAACCTGTATTCAAAAACAAGTTTTAGCATAAACAAATTGTGTTTAAAAACACATAATAAAAAGAAAAGTATGAACATAAATGTGATGAGTACTTTTAAGCTCAAAGCTCATATAGTTGTCAAAATGCATCACACACTTTTATTTAACAAAACCAATGAGATATTTAAAGTAATTTAGCGAAAAGCACTAATCATGCTTGTATTTCTCATGCATTATAACTTAACTAAAAATGTATCCTAATTGAGGGATTATTTCTTAAAAAACAATCAGAAAATTATGAGATTATCATGAGGAATAATCAATATATGAATCATAGTATTCTTAAGTTCGAATACAAATCACAAAGTTCATTGTAATATGTACTCTTGCTTCCCCACATCTAAATCATACATTTTTCCCAATGTATACACAAGATGCTCATATGCCACAAAAATAATCAACAAAAATAAAGCACATAGTAGATGACTCTCATGAGTTGTAAACATCTAAAATGACATGTACTATAGTGTCAGTGGACATTAAGGTATCACCCTTATCAATTGGAGAAAGAGCATCCAAATTCTTCTCTAGTTTAGAAAATTTATATTCCAACCTCTCTAGCCAAAAATGATGCTCATATCAGATAGGTAGAGCTGGAACACGTAGAGGTTGTGGAACATCATAATCCTCTTGTTGTATTAATGATGAACCTTTTTGGGGAGATCACATGGTACAAAATGAAATGTTTTCCTTTGTTGCTTAAGTAACCTCATCTTACTTAAACAAGTCCTGTCTAACGGCTCCATCTCACATGCTATATGTATATTAGTGTTAGTCATATCAAACAAATTGGGATTAATAGCCAAATGAGTAATAAGGGAACCAAGATATAAGTTCTTGTTAGAAGAGATAACAGTATTAACTGTGTAGCCAACCAAGCACCCAAATTGACGTGTACTCTGTATAGCATACACCAAATAAAAAACAAATTAGTTTTAGTGCAAGTACACATTATGGCCTTCCTACTTAAATAATAAAAAGCCAAGAAATGTTGTAGATAAATCCATTGAAGCTCATTAAGATTAATATCCTTAGATTTACTTAGATGATAAATTAACAGGTCAGAAGACATTGATTTCCACACTATAGAAGGATTAAACTCACCATAGTCCACAACAGATTATTTATATTGAGTTGAATTAGCTTATTCCTTATCTGGCACCCCTAAGGCCAAATTAAATTCAATGATGCTCTCTTTAAATTGGCACTAATTAATATGTACTGTACCACATTGGGAATACATAAAGTAAAATTATCTAGTTTATCAAATTTAAAGGTAGCATAAAACTCCCTATTTAATTCAATAAACATCAGATAACGAATTAACACAAAATCTGTCCAACTCATGTAAGTAAATTGCCAAATTTTCATTGATATGCAATTCTTTTAAGAAAGGATAATGCATATACTTACCCACATTAATATGGCGAGTTTTGAGAACAATGTACCATTTTTTCTTTCTTTAAAGTTGAAAGTGAAATATCCATAGAATTTTGACTCAGCTAGTGGCAAGATAAATATATTTTCAGCTATTTGAGCACCCTTTAATTATAGTATCAGATTGATTTTGTGCAGTCCTATTCACCTTAGACTTGCCTTTCACTATTGACCAAATAGTATCTTTTGATCGTCCCATAATTATGACAATTATAAATAAGAAAAATAATCCTAAAAATAACTAAAACAACTGAGTAATTACAAAAATTAAAATTAAAATGAAAGCAATTATAATTATTTAATAAAAATTACGTAAAAACTGAGAAAAAAATAAGACATTAATACAATACTAATGGAGAACTGAATTTCTTAGTAGCATGGTGGTGCATTATAGTGTGTCTGCTGGGTGTGTTATGTCTGTGTAGAGTAGGTACACGACTGGGTTTTGCTGTGGAAGAGACTAGACAGTAGTTGTGTTGATGTGGCTGTGTTTACTAGGTGTAGGGCTAAAGCAACTTGGTGTGACTGTGTTGTTGCGGCTACAAATGTTGGCCTTACTGGGTATATGGCGGTACCTACTGTATGGAGCTAGTGTGCGGATTTTGTTGTGTTGTAATTAGGATACTAAGTGTGCTAAATTAGAGCTGAAAAAGAAACAAAACAAAAAAATTACGGCTTTGCTTTTTCTTTGAAATAATTTTTATTTTATTATTTTTAAAAAGTATATCTTTTTATTAATATTATTTATTTTAACTTATTTATTAAAAATACAATTTTAACCCAAACAGACGACTAACATGTATAAGGTGTGATCACACCTTAAGAATGTTAGTATTCTAGAATTTTTGGGATTTCAATATTCCAGAAAGCAAAAACTCATAAGATATGATATCCCTTTATGAGTTTTAGTATTCTGGAATTTTGAGTTTTTGATTCTAACAGCTGAATTATATCAAGTGTGATTTCGCCTTATGAATTTTAATATTCTGGAATTTTAATACCTAATCCTCCATTAAACCAATAAACTAACTACTTAAAAACAAATAAATGGAAACTATATATAACTAAAACAAAACTAATAAAAATTATCATGTTTTAGGTTGCCTCCTAAAAAGCTCAATTATTTAATATCGTTATGCTCAACGGAGCTTTTTCTCCTTAAACTTCTACGTATTAGGGAAGTATCAAATCAATATCCACCATATATGAAACCGTCATCTCCTCATAAAATGGTTTTAATCTATGTTCGTTCACCTTAAAAATCATCTCGGTATTTAAACTTTTTATTTTCATAAGAAAATACATTAATGACAACAAAAGGACCAAGCCATCTAGAACATAACTTACCCGGGATAAGCTTTAATTAAGAATTATACAATAACACTTTCTGTCCCACCTAAAAATGCTTCTTTAAGATCATATTATCATGGAATAATTTAATTTTTTCTTTATAAAATCTCAAATTCTTATAAGCATCCAACCTTAGTTCCTTTAGCCCTTGCAATTGCAACTTCCTTACCTCTCCAGCTTTTGCCAAATCCAAGTTGCAACATTGCATTACCCGATAAGCTTTATATGCAATCTCCACTAGTAAATGACAAGGTTTACGAAAAAAATCGATACGAAGACATTTTGATTGGTGTTTTGTATGCTATACAGTATACCCACAAAGCATCACATAAAATCCAATCCTTTCATCATGGATTTACCATTTTTCTAAAATAGATTTCACTATTTAGTACTTCTACTTGTCCTTTCATTTATGGATGGTATGTGGTAGCTACTTGATGATGGACTCCATACTTTTTAAACAAAGTTACCACTACACTATTGCAAAAGTGGCTTCCCTAATCACTAATAATGGCTCGTGGAACTCCAAATGTACCAAAAAATAGACTTTGTAAAATCTACAATAGTTGCAGAACCATCAATCTTAGTGGCCTTTTCTACTACCCACTTTGAAACATAATCACTAGCCAAAATTATATAAGAAAAACAATGAGTTGAAGAAAAAAAACCCATAAAATCAATATCCTATACATCAAATATCTCAACTATAAGAATTATTGTTTAAGGTATCTAATTTTTGTGAGATAGCGTACCTATCTTTTAGCATCTATCGCAACTTTTATAAACCACATAAGCATCTTGTCTCCCAATACAAACCACTATCCAAAAGTTTTTTAATAGTTTGTTTAGGACCAAATGACCACCACATTGTGACAAAAAACTAAGACAGAATGTTGTTCATCCTCTAGCATACAACAACTAATAATTTGATCAGAGTAGAACTTCCAAAAGTATGGTTAATCCCAAACATAATATTTTGCCTCATTCATTATCTTTCCCTTCCTAAACTTACTAATGTAATTAATTAGAGTTCCAGTAACTAAATAATTAATAAGGTTTGCATACCATGGAACTATACCTTTCATTTGAAACAATTGCTCATCAAGAAAAGTTTCAAAAATAGGTAAAATATCTTCATCTCTTACGAACCTACTCAGATGGTCTGCTGCTGAATTTTTTCTCCTTTTCAACCCCTTATTGTCAAATCAAACTCTTGAAGTAGCAAAATCCATCGTATCAAAATTGATTTAGACTCCTTTACCAAAAGGTATTTCAATGCTACACGGTCAAAATACACAATAACTTTAGAGCCAAGAAAATAAGATCTAAATTTATTTAAAGCATAAATAATTGATAAAAGCTCCTTCCCAGTTTTAGAATAATTGCACTGTGTAGCATCCAATGTTCTTAAAGCATAATAGACAACATGAATTTATTTCCCAATCTTTTATCCTAAACAACTCCCACTATATAATTGCTAGCAAATTGTACATGATCTTGAAGGGTAGACATTGAATAATTGGTGCACTTGTCAATAATTCCTTAAGATCATCAAAAACATCTTGATAGTCCTTTCCAAATTTAAATGGAACATCTTTTGCAACATCATAATCTTCGAAAAATCTTTAATAAACCTTTGACAAAGTCCTGCATATTTAAGAAAAGATTAAACTTCCCTAACATTTGTATGGTAAGGTAAGTTCACAATTAAATCAACTTTTGCTTTATCTACTTTTATACCCCTGGATGAAATCACATTTCTCAAAATGATTCCTTGATTAACCACAAAATGACATTTTTTTCATAATTGAATACCAAATTCATTTCAATGCATCTTTTAAGAACCTTAAATAAATTATTAAGTAATCATCAAATGAATCTCCATAAACATTGATATCATCTATGAATACTTCTTTATAATTCTCAATATACTCAAAAAAAATACTCATCATGCATCTTTAAAATGTACATGGAGTATTACATAGACCAAAGGGCATTTTCCTGAAGGAATACATTCTAAAAGGGCATGTAGAGGTAGTGTTTTCTTGATCTTGTTGAGCAATTACTATTTGGTAGTAACCTGAAAAACCATCCGAAAGGCAAAAACATAATTTGCCCACAAGTCTTTCAAGCATTTGATCTACAAAGGGTAATGAGAAATGGTCCTTTTTAGTGGCTAATTTAAGCTTTCTAAAGTAACCGCCCCATTATGTACCCTCGTTGGTACCAACTCATCATTCTGGTTTTGTATCATTCTTATCCCAGTTTTCTTTAGCACAATATGTAGAGGGCTCACCTATTCACTATCTGAGATTGGATAGATTATACCTACATCCCAAAGTCTTAGAATCTCTTTCATTACCACATTTTTCATTGTTATATTGAGTTTTCCTTGGAGTTTCCTTTTTGGCTTAGCAGTCTCTTCCGAAAGAATTCTATGTATGTAAATTGTTAGACTTATCCCTTTTATATGATCTAAAGTCCAATTGATTACAGTTTTGTACTCCTTTAAAGTGTTATTAGCCTTTCCTCTTGCCTATATTCAACCTTTTTTAGATGATCTTGGATAATGACTCTCCTTTAACCACACAGACATACTTTAGGAGATTAGGTAAGGCCTTTAATTCTATCTTCAGAGGCTGAAAAATAGAAGGCAAAATTTGCTTATGAGCTACTGTAATTTCAGCATTTAAAGTTTTCAAATCTATTAACATCGTTGATAATGATTATATAACTTCACAAGTTTTATCAACTTGCTTGTTCACTTATAATTTAGCATTAACTCTAATTCATCATTAACACTTTCTTCTTTAAAAATATCCTACATAATTGAATCCACAATATCCATATTATAAACGGAGTGAAAATCATTAGGGTCTTCACTGCTTCAAAAATATTAAACTTCATTATTTCTTCCTCAAACTTAATGGAAAGGGTACCCTCATCTACATTAATTTTCATTGTATTCGTCTTCATAAATGGCCTTCCTAACAAAATTGAAGCTGAATGTATAACACTATCTTTATCCATTTCAAGATGTAAAAGTCTACTGGAAATACCAAGTCATTAATTTAGACTAAAACATCCTCTATAACACCAATAGGACAGATAAGAACAATCAGCTAGTGAAATAATTACATTAGTTTCTTGTAAAGAATCCATACTTAACGCTCAGTAAATTAAGTATGGCATGACATTAACAGATATACTTTAGTTTAGCACTCAATTTTCTTAGCACCAAAAAGTCTAGCATAGCACGCTCAATTTTCTTATCACCACTAATACATGAAAGTGTAAACATACCTGAATCTTTGTATTTTTCTAGTAACTTATTATTTATCACAATTGATAAATTCTTATCTAAAATTATTCTCATTATCCTTCATCTTCCTTTTATTCATGCATAATTTTTTCAAGAAATTTGCATATTTCAAATTTTGCTTAATAGCTTCTAAAAGTGATATATTAATTTCTACCGTTTTGAAGATCTCTAAGATCTCTCTTCTTTTGAATTAGCCAACCTACAAGGGAAATTAGGCACATGTGCATTAGTTGATATTAGTGAAGATAAGCCATCCTTTACCTTTATTGATTCTTGAGTTGGGGTTTCATCTTTATTTTCTCCTTCGTCATGCTTTTCTATCTTTATTGAGTATTAGTAACGAGTGCCTTAACAATTTTATCCAAAGACATACTTTAATTTGAAGATTGAGATTGAGCATTTGTAGGTGCTTGAGGTTATTTATTGAAATTATGAGTTTGGTATCTTTATTGGCCTCCTTGATTTCTATAGCTAAAGTTCGAATGATCCCTTCATCCTAGATTATAATGATTAGAATAATGATCATATTTTCGTTGAGGTTGACCATAAAATCCCCTTATTACGTTAGCTTCTTGGAGGGAGTCTTGATGTAATGTAGGGCGCATATCCAAAGAATGTCTAAAGAATTAGCATATTCCATACCCTTGTGTCTATTGTAATTGACCTATAACTATTTGACAAACTCGAATAATTAAATCCAAAATTTTACCCTCATGGTTAATATTACTTACCTTATTCACAAGCTTAACAACTTCATCCATCCTTGTCCAAAATTGATGAAAATTTTTAGCCATGTTTGATATCAATTGTCTAGCCACTTCAGGCATTTTATTTACTGAAGCTCCTCTGCTAGGTGGAACTATCATACTCCTATCCATTGGCAATATCCCTTCAAAAAAGTACAAAATCAATAGTTGCTCAGGAATCTAATGGTATGGGCAACTACCATATAACTACTTATGCAACATCCCACTACCATAAAGCAAATACCCGAATACCCTAAGGGCATCCAAGTACATACCTTATGATAATGGTATGTTGGGGCAAAACAAAACCGATATACGCATGGCAATCTATCTAACACATGGCATCATCTAGCATACTCCAGAAATCACAAATTTTTAAAACCATTCAATCAATTCATTCATAAGGGTTTA